>JACTOM010000853.1:219728-270487 GCA_015832385.1 Elymnias hypermnestra | reverse complement strand
TTCTCAACGCTCTCATCTCTACCGCATTTATTTTACTTTTGTGATTCTTCTGCCATACCCAACTTTCACTACCATACATAAGTGTTGGCACCAACACTCCAGCATGCACTGCCAGTCTAGCCCTTTGAGACACCATCTGGCTATTCATAAAAGCATGCAGAGCACCATTTACCATATTCCCTGCATTCACTCTCCTTTCGATATCACTTTCACATGTTCCATCTTTTGTAAATTTAGATCCCAAGTATACAAATTCTTTCACCTCTTCCACTTGTTCCCCATCTATCAAAATATTGCCATTCATCATAGATTCATCTCGTTCAAAAAGCATAACTTTCGTTTTGTTTACATTCACTTTCATTCCTTTCCCTTTCAAAGCTTCATTCATAATATTTAGCATCTCCTGTAGCTCATTAGCGGATGACGCAAGTATTACTCATGATCATCAGCGTAGAGAAAACATTGGATGATTAATTCATTAATTCTTAACCCATACATAGTTTCTTTTAAATCTGTCAAACATTTATCCATGAATAGGTTGATCAGCCATGATGACGCAACACATCCCTGTCGTACCGTTTATTCTGACACAAGCGCTAGAACCCTCATAGAGAGCTTGGATCAGGCAACCGCTCACCCCATACGTAGATAAAGTGGACCAAATCTCATTCCTCACCACTCGATCATAGGCCTTTTCTAAATCTACGAAGGCGCAATATACTTTTTGGATCTCCATCACAATCAAAAAACAAGTACTCTGTGGGAAACGGGGGTGAACTACTCTGTGGTCGGCGGGATGGTCACATGCGTAAAGATAAAAACTAATGTTGTCTGTAGACCGTTTTCACTGTATTAATACAAGGAGATACATGTATTATTTTTGTTAAAGGAAATATACAGCAGTTATTTTATTTTATTTTTGTAATCTTCTTCAGGGCAGATTACATAATCTATTTACACAAATAACAGAGTAAAGCTAGCTTAAATCATGATGCAAACAAGTTTTGTGTGTGTGCATTGGTTTTTGTGTGTGTGTGTGTGTGTATCTGTAATTAACAAGAGTTGTTCTTATCATATTGTTTGAATAATATTTCTTTACGAATATATTTTACAGTTATAATACGGTTTGGATTATTTTTTATTATTTACTTTATATTTAATTATAAACACCTGTGACGGGAAGGAACTTACTTCTGACGCACTGTTAACACAACACGGTTACAATAAGGAATGTTATTTGTTTATAACCGCTTACGATGAATGCAGCAATGACTAAACCACTAACCGTTCTTATTTGTCGATTTTAGGACCAAATACAAGGTGACATTTGGCGGAGCTCTGTACCATGTCTTAAACTTGAAAATCTGTGCCTTAAATATTGTTTTTACACCCATTATGTCTTGGAATCCCGTAGCTACTTGTGTAAAGTGTAAATATAGTATCGGGAAATAGATCAATAAAGCTTTACAGTTACATGTTGATATAGGAAATGTAACACATAAAGCATTTCAAGTCGGAAAGTCCGCGCGGAAAAGGAACCGCCATACGGAAGTGCAGGTCCTACACAGATAATATATATAATACATTGTCTGTATTTAATATACTTAATCTGTGTCTCTATGTACATTTCACATAACTAACGAGAAGAAGGATCAAATAGTATCTTTATTGATAAGATAACAGTAAAAACTTCATTTAAAATGAACCTTACTTTTTCTATAACATTAATGACAACTTATATCCTAGCAATGAATATTTTATTATATAATTACAATACTTTTACATACTAAACGTATTTGAGACATCAATCAGTGAAAAAATTAACTAGTCTAAGCAAAAAATTGAAAAAAAAAGCTAGCGATCAATTATTTTTCAATAACTGTGTTTTTATTACAGATACTATGGATTTTTAGTTAATTTTTGATAGGTCATGATTGTTTCATCGCTTTTCTGTAATTTCATGGCAGACAGTTTGTTTTTTCATCTTTTGAAAGATGAAAATGAATTATTATCTTTTTACCATGAAATTATATAAATATAACGATAAATTACAATTTAATGAAAAACTAGGAAAATAAACTAACTGACGGAAGTCTAGACCGGATGCTCCTACATTTGAAATTGCAATCGTATGGAAATGGCGGCACTTCCTGTGCGACCCGAATCACGCGGGGTTTTACCAATCTATTCACGACTTTAATTTAGTTCTTAGGACGTAAAACGTTCTGTTATTCAGAAGACAAAAACAATGGCATTTTAAAGGTTCCTGTGCTTTAAATTTATTTAATATTACATAAAATGTGTACGAATTTAACTAAACATGACCTTTAATATTAATGTAATATTAAATTGTTATTTCTTGATAAAGATCGATATGTTGGTAAGGAAATTCAACAAGAAGTTTCAATGTAATGTAACCAATCAATTAGTAGCCAATGCCTCACTTCCGGTCTAGTTCGCCAACTAATAGTTTTCAATTATTCTTAAATGTTATTTAATAAGTAATAAGATGACACATCTACACCTTAACATAAAACTCGAGAACAGCTAGACCGATTTGGCTTATTTTGGTTTTGAATTATTTGTGGAAGTCTGGGAAAGGTTGAAAAGGTGAGTAAATTTAAGAAAAAGGCTTGGAATTAGTAAAAGTCAAACGCTTGATGTTAAGTCAAATTAAGTTTAAAGGAATACTTTTGATTTTGACATTTGATGTGACAGCCAACATTTTCTGATCGCAACTATATTTTACGTATTTTGGCGGGAATCTGGGTTTCGCCCAGATTCGCGTTTTTTTTAATACGAACAACTGAGTACATACAGTTTTACTAAAGTTGAAACCTTCCGTAATTATAACTCGGCTTTTTATTTATTGATTCTGAAACGGTAAGCAGTTTGTCGAGCCGGCTTATTTATTGATATATATTTAAGACAAAACAACATTCGTATTACCTAAAATTCTATTCTGTTCAATAATCAATCTTCCGAAGTAAATGAGGGTTACAAAGAGGTGGTATAATTTATCTACATTTTTTATAAACATTAGCAAATCCGCTTCTTATTTTAAGACTTTACAACAGAAGAAAACTGTCCGAATCGTAACAAGTAAAACAACAAAACCGATGTAAATAAAGCGAATTCTGAACGCACTTCCGAATAATTGGTAGTAGACCGCGACCCCGATTTGACTGTTGTATTGCGTTACATAATTCCGTATAAAACTAGGCAACGATGTCATACCCAAAGTTGCGCCACTTTCGACTCCACAATCGGCGTTCGTAAGCGAAATGCTACGCTGTGTTTGCGAAATTTCTCATATACATGTGTAGGGTCAGCTTCTTAGATAGAAATAATCCTACAACGATCATACTGTTCTTCCGATGTTAAATAAATACCAACTTACGAGGTAGGAACTACCTACAGACGACTAACTTTTAGCCACGAATAGGAAAGAGGGTTTTCAGAGCATAGTCGCTCTACTTGTCACGATCCTTGCATATCTGCTTCGCTTCTTTCATTTTCATTAACCCTTTCGTTCTAGTTCATCGCTTTAGATTACTCTTCATCTGGCCATTATTTAAAATGTCCTGGATTTGGTCCAAAAACCTTCGCCTTGGTCACCCCCTTTCAACTTTCCCATTCGCTCTTGTCTCATAAATCCTTTTAGTCATTTTCCTTTCAGTGCCCAAACCATCTAAGTATACCTCTCTCAATTTTAGTCACTACATCTTCTTTTATACCACAACGTTCTCCCAAGTTTATTTGCCCAAAAAAAAGAAATATTTGAAACAGCAAACAAGCATGGCAGTTTCATTTTATAAAGAGAAACTTAGTGGTGTCTGCCCAGGATTCGAATAGGCGTCTTTTCTAAACGAGGATCCACACGTATGACCAATTGGTGAGTGACCTATTGGCCATCATGGATTTAAAATTGACTATTTGTAGATAAATAAAGTTCTCTCTCCTGAATTCTATTCTGGGCAGGACAGATTTAGGAAATTGCATATTCTAATTTGTTTAAGTCTCGACTGGTGGAAGATTGGTGCCGTGGATAATTACCACCCCTATCTACGTTGACATGCCACCAAGCTAAAAAAATTACAATTGCTGTGTAGAAACCAGAAGAGGTAAATTTCTTACCGTATTATCTTTCTTCTCAGACTCATATCGTCATTTACAATCAAATAAGATCACAGTCATCCATTATCCAGCAATAAAATAAATGCCTTTTTTTAGAATCTCATAAACCGTATTATCTTTCGTTCTTTCTCCAACTCACGTAACATTGGAGAAATTTTATCTATCCAATTGCCACAATTGAAAGTCAATAGGTGAAACAAATAAAATGTGAACGCTTATTAATTAAAATTTGTTATTTATATAGCTTATATTTAAATTAAAATGGATAGGAAGAAACCAGTCTAACTTTAGATTTTGATTCGTATACATTGGAAATAATACAAGGAAATGGTTGCGTTTGACGATTCAAAAGGTCTTACTTGAATATAGATGCTTTTGTTCCAAATTCCAGATGCCCTTTCCAGATGCCGTTTTAGTAAGATTAGCTGAAACAAAAGTTATTTGTAATAAATTTTTTGACATTAGTACCGTTTATCAGTTTCATATGCATTTAGTGTTAATTTGTTAATTACAAGCATGAAGTTCAATATTATTTATTTATGTAGATAACCCGTTATAACCACGTCATACAGTTTGGAGATATCAAGTAATCACTTAGATTTTTTTCTTGGGAGTCTTATTATCGTTGACAATGAAACTGCTAAGTTCCGGTTACAGCGTTTACATCCTTTAACTACACGGTTATTAGAAAAATTATATAGTTATACAATTTTAAGGTTGAAACCTGTAATTGCATATTGCGATAACAGAACATATCGTAATTAACATGAACGGAGACTTTTGTAGTTTTAAAAGCTCTTAAAGATATCAAAATTAAAATGTTGACTCAAGGAACAATCTAAACACATAAAATGTTATTTAACTTTAATTTACTTAAAATGTCTCCTAAGCACGTTTTACAGTAAAACACAGGTTTGAAATGGAAATCAAAACATTCTTTATTCAAGTAAGCTCAAAAAGCATTTTTGAATCGTCAGTAATCTATCCATTGGTAACACATCTACCACCGGTTCGAATAGTTGATTCCGCTGACAAGAAACCGCCAAGAAACTTAACGGTTACCCTTTTAGATGTAGTTTTGTAGGTTACAGTGTATTTAGCTTTCATGTGCAACTGGAATCAAGTCCAAACATCTTTGCCGCTTAAATAAACATCAACATAGTAATATGCCTTTTGCAATAGGAGGTTTTTAGCATATTTCTTAATGTTATGTGGAGGGAAACCCAAAACTGATAGCGGTATGTTATTAAAAATGCGTATGCTCAACCCGAAAGAAAATTTCTGAACCTTCTTTCACTCTAACATATTGCATTACAAGTTTGTTTTTATTTCTTATATTAAAATTGTGTAATAATAGATTTGATAGATGAGGCCCAAGCGTAAGAGGTGAAAGAATTTGTATACTTGGCATCTGAATTTACAAAAGATGGAATAATGTGAAAGTGATGGTAAAAGGAGAGGGAATGCAGGAAATATGGTAAATGATGCTCTGTACGCCTTTATGAATAGCCATATGGTGTCTCAAAAGGCGAAGCTGTCTGTGCATGGAGTGTTGGTGCCAACACTCATGTACGGTAGTCAAAGGTGGTATGGCAGAAGAATTTAGAAGTAAAATAAATGCGGTAGAGACGAGAACGTTGAGAAGTATGAGTGGATTGAAACTGAGTGACAAAGTAATAAATACCGTGATAAGAACACGTTGTGATATAAAAGAAGATGTAGTGACTAAAATTGAGTAAAATATGTTTAGATGGTTTGGGCACGTAGAGAGAACGAATTTAAGGAGACTGACATGGAGGATGAGGTAAAAGTGAATGGGAAAGTTGGGAGTTAAAAACCAAGGAGAACGTTCCTGGACCAAATTCACGACATTTTAATTAGTAATAACGTAATCCAGATCAACAGTACTCTAAACTTGTGTGAAAGGTTTAATGAGATTGAAAGAAGCGAAGGAGATATGGTCGTGATAAATCCAAAATGAATGAACGAATTTTCATGCGGTTCACAGCAATAGATAGAGTAATTCTCGAGCTACGTTTATGTATATAATTTGATTATGTTTTGTGTAAATTGTTTGAAGTGTAACAATAAATAGAAGTGTCGAAAAAAATCAAGCCGGCTGGGAACTTTCATCGAAAACGCTGCTTGGCTCCTTAACCATATAATAATAATAATAATATCATCATTTACTTCAGACTTTTGTCCATAGAGTGTTAGCTACATTGATCTTACATACTATGTTAGTTTACAATAAATGAAACAAAATTACAACCGTTTCACCCAAGGCAGGAACCAGTTAGATCTCCTTCCATAACATTGCTACAATACAAATATGTCCCAAGTGACATATATCTAACATTAAGGAACTTACTATACCTGTTTGTTCTTCTACCATTACTCATGTAATACGACAGACAAAATATATATATCAGAAGTAGACACACCGCTCTCCTACCCTAGAGAAACCGGAGCGGATCGATAGTTATATTATAAAATGATATATAAAAACAAATGCAATAAATGTACCTTAACCCCGCACGTACATATCGGAGAGAGAATGGGCAATTATCCTCGTCCCTCGGTCCCAACGGCCCCGCGGGCGAGTTGCTGCGCAAGTGTCACATGACAAAGCGACCCCTTCTTTGATTTGGGATCAACATCATCAAAAAAAATCAAGCCGGTATGCACCCGCGCTGGGAGAGGGCGCGTCATTATTCAAACCGATAAAAAAATACATTTGAAGCTCGCATATCGGGTTATCTGGAAATATATTGGTACTGAACGAGATCGTCTTGAAAAATGGGCTCTACCTTCTATATATGATGAGAGCTCGTTACTCTTTGTTAGCAAAATTTAAATAGCAATTAGCACGGTGGGTTCTCAGTATCATATTTTCTATTACATAATAAGAAAAACACGAAACAAGAATAATGTAATGAAAACGCTTTTTGTACTACAAATAGTTCAGTGGTCATTTGCTGGTTCGACAAGCCTACATTCGCATATTGATTCCAATAAGATCTGGACGCACTTTTTACCTTCAATGAAAATTATTGAATACTATGCTATTAAAAAATATTATATTTCAACATAAAATCTTTGATTCTAAGGATTATTAAGTGTTTTTATTTAGTTATGCAGAAATACGAAACGAAAATATCTTTATATTTAAAGTTTGCTTTTGGGTTTTAAAGTAGCATTATTTTTTTTAGTCTGGCTATGAATTATCAAATAATCGAAAGTCCATTGTAATTGAGTAAATAGCAGGAATGCATGAATGCAAACAGTTCCAGATGTAGGTATCCAGTTACATGACATCCAAAACCGAACAGAAATTTAAATTTATCTTCAACAAAATAGAGACCAATTGCCGGTACAATTATAGTGAATAACTTAGTTCTGTTTTCGTCATCTTTAGTTAAATGATTATCAGGTGCGCCAAGTGGGCACAGATCATCTCGCCGGTGTCACGTACGTTGGAACGAAGGCACGAAGGAAATCGTTCGGTTTACAAGTACATCCAAAGCTATGATTATTAAACGTGTATGTGAGTTCTTAGCCGTCGGTTTGTGACATAGTAGATGCGTGTCGGAAAAAGGTCTCGTGAAGGGGCTCGGTATGTCCCAACGGGGCCATGTGCGCGCGCTCCCACGCGGAGTCGCCGAGCAAGTGTGCGCCAGCGCCGCGCTCTCCGCGCACTCCGCGCCGCGTCGCCGTGTGTGCGTGGCCCGCTACTTCCTGGTAGGATGGCATCTGTTGCTAACGTATTCATTTGTTTTGTTTTATTTCGTTATTAGGTCTCCGACACCACTATTACTGTGTTAAACACAAATAACACATTCGCTAATACAAGATAAATAATATCATGCAGAACAAACTTACAAAACTAAGCGTAAAGACTGATAAGTATTTACGTATAATAGAACTCAGTCATTGAACTATATAGCTCGTGAGTGAGGGAACCCACAGCCTAAGAGGAATGAACCGCCAAAACCTTTTAGCCCTTTTAGCCGGCAACGCAGGTGATTCGTATATTCGTTTGCTTACTTCTTAATATAATAACAAGCAAATTTAAACCTTATTGCATTAACGTTTAAATACATTTTGAAATAAAAAAAGACATCCGTGATAAATAACAATCACAAAGGTGTTTGTTAATTTATAATGTACTCTAAGTTAATAAGAATAAGGTGTTATTTTATTTGTCACCATTTGTAACATACTACGAATCTTCGGCTACTTCCTGGTACAAAGCGCGAGATGCTTTATTTAAATAGCGCGGTGGTGTGCGTTTATTATTGACATTCGTACGGAGGGCCGCGCGTGTGTGCGTGGGTCCTTTTAATCTCCATTGTACTTCCTGAAGTGCGCGCGTGTGCGTGAGCCACTTGTTTGAATGTTGGGGCGACTTATCTCAGCGAGGGACATAGTGCAGCGTCCGATTACGTTATTAGTTGGATGCGA
Organism: Elymnias hypermnestra; assembly: GCA_015832385.1. Lineage (NCBI taxonomy): Eukaryota > Metazoa > Arthropoda > Insecta > Lepidoptera > Nymphalidae > Elymnias > Elymnias hypermnestra. The sequence goes on along the minus strand of JACTOM010000853.1, from coordinate 261,886 downwards.
CGTTTTTGTTTGTATTATCGATAATTACGAGTTATTACGAGTAGTAAATATTAGATAAAGCTGCTGAGGTACCCGAGTAGTATTTCTATATGGCTGACAGGTTAGCGCTGCACTATCTGTCTGTTGGCGATAAATTCAGAAACAACTGAGCGGATGTCAAGTTTTAGTGTCGTGGTTGACAAATAACTGTTGAAAGTGTAGGATAGAATCAAGCCAATCGAAAACGCTGCTTAATTCCTAGGATATGTACGAAAACAAAGCTTGGAAGGATATTCCTATTTTAAATATCTACAAAAAGTTATAAATAACAAACATCTTTCTTTCTACTATAACTCACTACACCCATTTAAATAAAAAAAAATGGGCAAGTTCACTGGAGTAATTGGAAACTTATACACAAGGTTTCAGTTTTAATTCCTAAAAACTTAATACATTAGTTACCTTGCACATTTTATTCATCTTTTACAACATATTATTTAAACGAATATCTTGAAAGTTAACGTACGCTAAAATAAAATGGATGCATCGCTGACGAAAATCTCCCATTTGCAAGACACAGCTTAATTTTTTTTTGGGATACTACCGTTTAAACTTAAACAGTTAAGCAATAAAACATGAACATTGTGTTTTTAAAATGATAATTCTAGGTCAATATACAGAATTTATAATTTTTTGATGTTATGAAAAGCTTTTCTGTTCTGATGACCAATTTTGGATTTGCGAGTTACTACGTTTTTGCTTGCTAGTGTCGACATGATGGTAAAGCAATGACCGGATAATTAACCTCCACATAGTTTCTATAGTGATGAAAAGTGAATATTTATGCTATTTTTGTTAGTAGGGTAGTATATCCTCGACCGAATCCTCCAATTATCTCAGGACTAGACAAATTAGAAAACATAATTTCCTAAATTCGCTGGGAATCGAACGAGGGACTTTTAACAAAGCGCCTACTTGTTCAGCAAGGTCGTCAATCGTTCTTAGATTTGCGCGACTGTCTCTCAATAAAAAACAACATAACATTTTTAAGTTTATTATATTTTATAGTGAAAAATTAAAACTAATCCAATTAGAAATATTCAATATTGAAATATGATAATGTAAGAAAAGGTTATTAATTAATAAAGTCTTTTATTAATATATTTTGTTGTTAGTCTGTGTGAAATACGGCTAGCGGTGTTAGCGCCGGGTCAGAGTGAGAAAGGAGGAGGCTGCATACTGCATGAGAGAAAGGGAAGCATGACTAAGACATACAGAGCAGCAAGTCCTATTTAAGTAGATTTAGTAGGTCATATTTAAATTTAACCATTTGTACCGATGGTAATTAAACTTTTTTTACTACAAGCGAATTGATAGTGCCAAAATTGGATAATACCAGCCCATGTTTACATTTTGGTTGGCAGCAGGAAGTTAACTCCGTCATAACGTATCAAACGAGCAGTGTTCTGAGTATGAAACAATACCTTCCGCTGTTGTTTGCAAAACTAGCGGTTTCAGGAAGTGGCCATAAGTACTTTGATCGATTCGTTTTATTGTTGTTGCATACATACTATGCTTTTAATTCTTATAGATACCTAATTATAAGGTTTCCTCTCCATATATATCAGTACATTTGAACCTATACTGTATTCTATAAAGAAACTTTTATCCTCCACATTTCACAAGTCCACAATCCAAACATGTGGTTCATTGATCAGAAAACCTGTTAATGAATATATAATATTCATGCTCATAAATAGTTATATAATATTATGCCCTTGTTACACTTTGGTTGTCACTCATTACGTAACGGAACTAAGATATTTTAATACAACGCTCGATTATTTTTTATTATTTCTAAGTACTCGTGATTAACAGATTAATATTGAAATTATTTAATTTATTTCAATAATTAAATTATAAAATATGAGATAAATTGCTATTGATATGTTAAAACATCGTACTACATGTAATGGGTGGGAATGAATTGCTTTAATCTAAATACTTTTATGAAGATGACAAAGAGGATAGCCAACTGAATTTGTTGTGGATTCATCTCAGGACAGGGCGAGAAGAAACCTTTGGAATTTAAGTGGTTCTTTAATGTCATTATCAGTTGTAGATTGCAAAAAAAAAAAATTGATTGATCATTTAAAGTTTGAATAAATAATTTTAAAGACCAAATCTCGTGTTTTCTGAATATGGCAACAATTAATATGTAGACGGTTGGCAAACCTAACTGTAAAACTACCAATCCGCGTAAAGATCAGTTAACAGTTAGCCAACATGACGAGATTCGGCCAATCACAAATGCTCAAGGTGTATTCTAAATATGTCTGGAAACTGTAAAAGATTTGTTGAAATTTTAAGAAAAGAAACTGTTGGAAAAGTGAGTAATTTAATTGAATATAGCAGTCGTCACAGTACAAGTGTAATATTATCACCCGTAACCTATATTTTCAGTTCTTAAGTCATAACTCCGGATATATTGTGGCGTTCCGGTTAAAAGTGGGTCAAAGTGCTTTGCGTAACATTATATACTTCGACGACGTCAATTTTAAATGTTAAACCGTAATTTTTATTGTGGCACTTGTACATATTTCCTTATTGGAATTATAATATTGTATTTATGATTGTTATTTTGTCTTATTTCTCAATAACTTTAAATTTTGTATATTAAATTGTCATAATATAGAGTCCATTAGTTTTTATGTTAAATGTCATTAATGCAACAATTCCTGTCAAATGAGTAACTACTGATTTTCTTGCCAGTACCCTCCTAGTAAAGTCTTTCGATCCTGTGGTCCAAAAGATCTTCTTGAGCCTTGCAATAAACTATAAGTTGGATTATGCTTTTCGATAGTATAAAAAAACGTTTTCTAATGATTAAAATTATGTATATTACAAAACTGACAAATACAGACTTAAAAGGGCGCTAGTCTGGTAAGAGGTAATTAACTTTTTAAATGTTTTAATACAATGTATGAAACGATCGCATCATTTTTGAAAATAGTTATTAAACTACCTCCACAAATCAGCAATGTTGAACTTTGTTGCGATAATCAACTGAATTACTTTTAACTATAACTTTAATAGACTTCAATGGTTCAATGGTGTGAACACTTTCTTCGCTAACAGAAGTCCTAAGTTCGATCCCCGGTTAGGCAAGCAAAAGAATTGCATTTCGTGCTGAAATTATAGGAGGTAATTTATCTCTTACTACTTTAGCGCGCTTTCACAATAGACTGTATTATCACTTAATCGGATGAGATTATAAAAAAGTGTATCCTGATAGCAATGAAACACAGGTTTAAAGTCAAAACCAAAACGTAATATATTTTAACCGTCAGTAGTGTGTTCGTTGGTAGCAAATCTATCACCATGTCCGAAAGTTGATTCCACTGAGAAGAAACTGGCAAGAAACTCGGCGGTTACTCTTTTGAATGTAGTTTTGTATATTACAATATGTAAAAATCTTTTAAATAATCTGCAACATTATAACATGCCTTTTGTGAAAGGTGGCTTTTGATTTGTATAAAACTATGCAGAGGTAAATACAAAACTGATTAAAATGTATATGCTCAACCCGACAAATGACTTCTGAGCCTTCTTCATCGTAAAGTATGGCGTTCGAAGTTTGCTTTTATATCTTGTGATTATCATTACGGATTTATATTATATTATATTGCAACGGTGCTGTAAGAATGGAAGTTTCTTTGAATTCATCTCTTTGGGAAGGCGAAGGACGTTGCGACATAAAATAGATATTAATAAATATACATCGATAAAGCGAAGAGCAGGACTACGATAGGCAGCGAATGGACAGATGCGTCGCAAAGCCAGCAGTTTGCACAATGTCGTGGGGTCCGCTCGGAGGGAGGCCGCGCTGCAGCCCTCTGCACATCTGTCGCGTCCTCCGGATTAGACACAAACGACAGTAATTGATTCTGGAGCCGAAGGGTTACAGATTAACACACATATTTCCATTCGGGTGATTCATATTCATCACAGCACGCTAGCACTAGCGCCACGGTCCGGCTTCGCACGGGTGAGAACATGTTCTCTCTGTCGTGAGCTAGTTGCGACAAGATTTTCATACCTAAAGTAACGAATCTTTCTTTTCATATACATTTTAATTGCTGACAACGCTTGACCGTGATTACACCTGATGGTAAGTGATGATACAGCCTAAGATGAAAGCGCCTTAATCTGGTAAGAGGCATTTTACCCCTTATGGTTTCTATATAGCATAGTAAGTAGTAAGTACGTAGCAGCCCATTTACGCCCCACTGCTGGGCACAGGCCTCCTCGCTCCTCGGAGCGAGAGTTTTTAGAGCGTAGACCCACCACGCTGCTCCATTGCGGATTGGCAGGCATAGTACACAAGTACACTCTCTATTCCTTCACTCTCATAGTTCGATGTGATCGGAGAGAGATTCCTTCCCAACTTCGGGCAAATATTGAGAAAATCTTAATAGAAAACTCAATATTGATTTGTGATTTGGCCCGACCCGGGACTCGAACCCAGGACCTCACGTCTGTAGTCGAACATGCTAACCACTAGACCAATGAGGCAGTTGTATGTATAGCATAGTACCGGAACACAAATCTTTTTGCTATCCGGTACGTCTATACCTGTAAGGTGTTAACTAGCCACGGCCGAAGCCTCCGACCAGTCCAGACTAACAAATTAGAAAATACGATTATCTAAATTCTGTCAAAAACTAATCTTAATGCAATAACTAATGTAGTTAAGTAGATAAGGGTCATTGTGTCCGTTGATATAACTTCCCAATTGTACATGATTTTGAAATAAAATTGTTATAGCGAGTATTCTTTAAATTATACATAAATGCTTTATGTTGAATTCAAGGCGACTTGATTTTTCGACACTTCTAACAATTATCGTTATATTTCGATCATTTTACACAAAAAGCTAACAAATTATATACAAAAATTTTCCTCAAGAATCAGTCCACATGTTGTTGGAAATCGTGTGAAAATCCGCCCAGTTTTGATTTTATCTCGTAGAGATAGAAAATACCCAGGTACCAATATTTTTTGTATTCACCTGCGGATGAAAGCTCAAGAGCAACCCTTCATTAGGAATCACAGGTGTAAAATCATTCCAACCACGCCTCGCCCTCGGATGGGGTCTCGGGTTCTATTCCTGTTTCCTCGACTGCTATAATTAGATCTTATCGAAAAGCGGGACATTATTTCGTTTTTATCACCCTTTGGTATGAAACACGACGTCTATTGACAGAAACTTTATTAAAAAATCAATTGCTGTTCGTCAGTCTCGCTAAAACTCGCGAGAGGCTCGACTGATTTTGGTTTTGAATTATTTGTGGAAGTGTAGGGAAGGTTTATGGTGATTAATGCCTTTAATAATATTCTAAGCATTTTTTTTCATATTTAGTATATACTAAAAACAACATTATTGCTTTCCTTTAGAAATTATTCCTACCTATCAAATATTTGAAGTTGGTCTTCGTCGTTTAGAAATCAATTAAATTTCAAAGTGAACTTTTATTTTTGAATTTCAAACGTTTAGTGTTCGTCCTGTCGTTCATAAATCACATTAAAATTAAAAGAAGACATTTGACATTGACAACCAACAATTTCTGAACGCAACTATAATATATTACAGACTTTGGCGGGAATCTGGGATGCTTTTGGTCCAGTTAACCTTTGACCACAATTTTTACGGAAGTTGAAACATTTTATTTATTGATTATGAGGCGGTACAGTCGTGGTGGTAAATAAAATAACGTAAGAAATATATAGAGACCCGTTTTATTACTGACACGATTGTAAAACGCGTTAAATCATTTGTTGAGTAGAGCATACTCATTTTTAACAACATTCTCATTTGCATCTATTTAAGAAATATATCACAAGTAAGTAAGTAGCAGCCAATTAATGTCCCACCGCTGGGCACAGGCCTCCTCACTCATATGAGAGAGGGTTTTTATACTACTCCAGTGCGGATTGGCAGGCATAGTACACAAGTTCACTCTCAAGGTCCCATGTGACGGGAATCCTGACACGACCGGAGAGAGATCCGGCGCAAGACCGACGGCTTAATGTGCTCTCCGAGGCACGGGGGTGGATTACACCACCAACTTCCCAACTTCGGGCAAATATTGAGAAAATCTTAATAGAAAACTCAATATCGATTTAGAATTAGCCCGACCCGGACTCGAACCCAGGATCTCATGTCTGTAGTTGAACATGCTAACCACTANCACGGGGGTGGATCACACTGCCAACTTCCTAACTTCGGGCAAATATTGAGAAAATCCTTATAAAAAACTCAATATTGATTTCGAATTGGCCCGACCCGGGACTTGAACCCAGGACCTCATGTCTGTAGTCGAACATGCTAACCACTAGACCAATGAGGCAGTTATATATATCACAAAGATTATTATATTACTTAAGGGATAAAATTGTAACCTTTAAAGTCTTTCGTCGCCGTCGTCGTCGCTTCAACCGATGGACGTCTACTGCTGGACATAGGTCTCACAAAATGATGCCCACAAGGCCCGATCTTGTGCCGCCTGGCTCCAGCGGCTACCGGCGATCCTCCTTATATCGTCGGTCCACCTTGTGGGGGGTCTTCCTACACTGCGTCGTCCAGTGTGGGGTCGCCATTCCAGCACTTTCCGACCCCAACGTCCATCGGTTCGTCGTACTATGTGCCCCGCCCATTGCCACTTCAGGTTCGCGATTCGTAGGGCTATGTCGGTGTTAAGTCTTTGTTTAACAGTAATTATTGAGCTGCTTAGTAATATCAGCTTTTAGAACCGATCGTAGTTCATTGCTAACTATTTTTTTAAAAGCTTTTCGAGTCTTTTTTATTGACGGTTTCGCTGGCGTAGTGGTGCGAGTACTTTCTTTGCTAGCAGAGGTCCCGGGTTCGATCCCCGATAGAGCGAATTTAGAAAATTGTATTTTCAAGTTTATCTGAGTCTGGACTGGTGGGAGGCTACGGCTGTGCTAGCTACCATCCTACCAGCAAACAGAGAGATGTATCACCTCTTACCAGATTAGCGCACTTCCATCTTATACTGTATCATCATTTACCATCAGGTGAGATCACAGTCTAGTGCTAAACTGACAGCAACAAAACAAAAAAAGCCTTCAATAAAGAATATTTTGATTCGATTTGTAAAACATTAACAAAGTGTCTTATTATTATCAATATTTCAAACCTGAGAATCACTAACAAAAGTATTCACATTCACTCAAAATATATAACTATATTAACGGATAAATTATTTTTTTATCAGGAATGTTACGAATTTAGTGATTGTATCAAAGAGTTTTAAATCGACTTAAATTGTGTAACTCGTCAACAATTATATGGATCCATCTTGTCTATTAACCCTAACGCTGTCTCTTTCCTGCAAACGGGAAGCGTGTATAGCCGTCTCGTTCGCACTATCGCGGCTTCCTCTCGCCCCGGCAGTAGCGCGCACGCATTGCCGCACCACTTGCCGCATTACACCGACACAGTGATGCAATTGTTATATCAGACTTATTAATTGTGTGCTAATAATTAACATTGATTCGTGTTGCGTTTATTATTGATCGATGCCTGCGGGTATAATAACTAACAGACCTTAAACATATATACCACGTTTCTACGAAAATCCATACAAATTATAGAAAAAAGTCATAAAACAGTTTGTTCGCGATAAACTCAAAAACTACTAAACGAATTTTCATGCAATTGTATCCAATAGATAGGGCACTTCTTTAGGAAGGTTTATGTATATAACATGTCTAGGTTTTCTTTGTAAATTGTTGAAATATAACGGTATTTATTGGAAGCGTTGCAAAAGTCAAACCACCTGTGGAGTTTCATCGAAAACGCTGTCTAATTCCTTGTTGATATAATAAAATATGGAAATTTGTGAAAATATGCGATAGCATATATCTTTTAGGAATAATTCACTACAACACCATTGTCATGTACAATGTTGTAATCGCAAAGTTCTTTTTAGTGATAAAAGTAGCCATATACATCTTCAAATTTTACCAAAATTTAATGTATAAGAATACGAAGAAGTCTAAAAAAAGATACGCAATTATTATTTACTTTTTAGAACATATTAATATATTTGTAATAGTTCGTTTTGAATGCGGTTCTTTTTTTGTTTAAATTATTATTTATTCTAATACTAAAATTCTCACAATTTTCAACGAATCCATTCGTCAGTTATGTAACAAGGTATGTAATGGACGAACCAATTAATAATGTATTAGGGGCGATTAATAAAAGCTATTAATAACTCAAGGATAACACAAAGCACTCGTACAGTGTTGTGTGATTATTTAATTACTTCTAACCGCTATTTCCGGTTAATATCAATTTATACGCTGAACAATTTTCCCCACATGACACGTCCGTGCGTTCAATTGGCATTTATAATAAATTTGGATAAATATCTCTCTTTAAAACCAAGTGTAAACAACGCAAATCAAGCAATATGAAATATCTTTTAAGGATATTTATATATAATTCACTATATCCGTTTCATTTTTTAAAAAAATGGTCACGAACTTTGCAGTAATTTGAAAGTTATACAGATGGATACAGTATTAACCATTATCAAATCAAAATATCTTTATTCAAGTAGGCATATTACAGCACTTTTGAATCGTCAAATATTTTTTATTCTTTTNTATGTATGTACTTAGTTATTATGACCTTCAAATTAATTTGAAGGTCATAATAACTTAAAATAATTTTAAATAATCTTTGGGGACGCAAAACCTCACGCAGTTAATATAGTGACAGTTCATTGCGTATATATATTAGAAAATTTGTTGTACGTACATAAAAATATTGACACTTTTACGAAGAAAGGTGAATGCACCTGATATAACTTAAGAAATAATAGCAAAATTTAAGGGTAACTGTATACGTTTCTATAATAAGCTCCCAGAAGACGTTTTAGAGATGTCGCTTTATAAAGTCAAAGTCTTTGTTAAAAGAAAATTGATAGCAAAATCTTACTATATGCAAAATCACTAGACGATAGAAACGCGTAGCGTATTGCTCTAATTTCTATTTAAATATAACAAACTAAAATAATATTGTAATGATGATGATAAAAAAATACTAAATACCCAACTGAGTTTGTTGTGGGCTCTTCTCAAGACAGGGCGCGCAGGAACCTTCGTAACTTAAGAATTTAAGCTATTCTTTGATTAGAATTAGTGTATGGGGAAAGAATATATATTCGGCGATTCAAAAGTGCTGTAAAGACCTACTTGAGTAAAGATATTTAGAATTTGAATTGGCTCACTGTTAGTATAAAAACCGATCGTAGTCAAGTGGAACTTATCAATGTTTTGTTTCTGGTCTTTATACATAATAAAATTCCTTAAAGTACTGTAAAATTTATATATACGACGATCAACTAATACTGTTTTAAATAGACAAAATAGCAGACATAATATGCTTTACTATCCGCGCGAAGCCAGGGCGTGTCACAAGTGTTATATAAAACAAAATGAGACGGTTGAAATGTAAGCAAACATAAAGTTTGGAGCGATATTACAATAATGTAATCACTTAAAACTTGTAATAGTAACTGTTCCCTCGACAAAGGGTGAAACTCATTTAGGCTGGCAACACAAAGCGCGACAGCGTGAATACATGTCACGTCACCCGGGGAACCCCGCGCTTTGTGCCAAGTGTGAAAGGATTCACTCATTAGGAAGATTGCGAGGGCGGAGTGGCATTGTCTTGGCCCGACGTTGGCACATTGTCCCGCTGGCACCTCCGCGTTGCCACTACCCATTGTAAACGTCGCCATAGGAAGTATTCATCCCTCGCCACAAAGGCAAATGCATTCGGATTAAACAGCGAAGAGTCTAACCGGGATGTGCTGGATAAATGTGGCCATTACTGGAATTACACCGTATATTTGTAACCTTTCTTTCAGCGCGGAACAATCCCGTACTTAGAGCATATGTAGCAGCGTCGCTATTATGAGATGAGATCATAACCGAGCCAACATATACAGAATGAAAAAGCGTATCAGTGTAAACGTGGACGAAGTGAAACTTCTTTGGTTTTTATTGTATTATATTCTTTTATTTAAGATTCATCTAGCAATTAAAAGAGAGTGAAGACTAAGTAAATAACCTGCAAGTAATTTATACATGAAACATAAGTGCAAACCATTCAACCCATATGCCCCAAACCTAACTTACTCCCCCCACTTACTCCGAGCTGAATGAGTCAGGTGTAGGACTCGACAAGGGAGGAGGACTCGCAATATCCGCTAAAGCCCAGCGGAACCCTCTTCATGGGTAAGTGAGACACAAGAGGTGGTGGTGCTCCAGATAAGACCGACTGAGGATTCATGGAGGCGTGAGCAGGTATGCAAATACGTTCCGCCTAATATCTTCTTTCGGCGACAAGAGGGAGCATCTTCTGCATTCTCCTTCTCTTAGTCGTGGGCTTCCTTTACCGAGATTATGGTCTTACAGAAGGCCACTTCTGCCCATCATTTCTTACTGGAGCATTGCGCTTACAATGATCTCAGGAGAGATCACGCAGATTTTCAGAACTTACGCAATGTAGTCGGTCATAACTTAGTAGTAAAGTACTGATTTTACCATACACCAATGAGATAATGAACTACTCAGGAAACACTGCGGGGAACAGCTAGTTATTAACAAAAATGAAAGGCCTAAAGGCTGATTAAAATAAGGATACTCTTTGAAGGGGTCGACAAACATTAAAGAAAATCAAATTGCGCTGGATTCGCATCCCCCTTTTTTATTACTACTGATAGATTAGCAATTGACTGTGATCTCAATTGATAGCGATGTTACAGCTCACCAATTTGGTCATTTTAGTGGCTTCTACACAACATCGTACAGGAACACAAAATCTTAGCTTGGTTGACTTAAATTTGGACTGTCAATAATCAAATCCAGCGCCGTTGAAAAGGACCTCTGTAAGCCAAACTGCCTCATTGGTCTAGTGGTTAGCATGTCCGACTACAGACGTGAGGTCCTGGGTTCGAGTCCCGGGTCGGGCCAATTCAAAAATCAATATTGAGTTTTCTATTAAGATTTTCTCAATATTTGCCCGAAGTTGGGAAGTTGGCGGTGTGATCCACCCCCGTGCCTCGGAGAGCACGTTAAGCCGTCGGTCCTGCGCCGGATCTCTCTCCGGTCGTGTCAGGATTCCCGTCACATCGGACCATGAGAGTGAACTTGTGTACTATGCCTGCCAATCCGCAGTGGAGCAGCGTGGTGGGTCTATGCTCTAAAAACCCTCTCTCATATGAGGGAGGAGGCTTGTGCCCAGCAGTGGGACGCTAATGGGCTGCTACTTACTTTTTTTACTTAAGCCAAATTACATTTTGCTCAAGTAACTAGCAGAAATACTGTAGAAATAGAGTAGGTTTTATAACGTGTTGTCATTGTGTGATGTCAATCAAAAAGCCTCAATACCAGAAGTGATTATTTCGCCAAATACATGCTCAATTAAGAAATGAAGTCTATTTCTGCGTGTATTACACGTACACCCGGATAAAAATAGTTCGCTGTTTACTCCGTGACGTTACCGAGAATTCCGCAATTTTATTCAGACTCATTTGCTGTGTAAACCACACGGTGTAAGTAAACAAATTGAGTGCTCTATAATTAGAACAGATTCACAAATATTTTGACTACATATTTCTACCTCGCTACTCTGTGCACACAAGTGACGTATGCGCAATCCATCTAGCTAGTCTGTGTTCACCTTGTGGGTAAATATTTTTCTTATTAAAGTGAAACTTTCTCCATCGTCTCAAATGTTTTCTTCGATATATCGCATGTTGCATTACAGTCTACCGCGGAGTGAGGATAAAACGAAACGCGCTTCGTAGATCAGCCGGGGCCAATATAACTGTATAAAGTGCTCGCTGTAATTTTTCTGTCCGCACCAGCAGTTTCACTTGCATCATGTTTTTATGAAACCACACATTGTTTTTTAATTGTAATCAAATCTGTTAATAAGTACTGATGAAGTCTTAGAAGCACCTTAGTAACCTGGTATTTTTTTGTCGTTGTTAGTAGGATGGTAACTAGCCAAGGAAGAAGCCAGTCAAGACTCAGACAAGTTAGAGAATGCAATTCCATAAATCTACCTGCTGTTAGTCGGATCAAGGATGTTTTAAGAGCCAGGAGTTTAAATGATGATAACTTGTAAGTCATACACGTTCACTTCAAAAGTTTTTGATCCAATCCAGGACAGGCATAATTGTTCTTTCCAATCTGAAGTGTGTATTTTGGTTGTAGATAACATCGTGAGGAAACCTGTATATTTTAGGGAAATTTCTTCCAACCGGCAGTGCTGCAGCGTCGTGGGTATAAAAACCCATTCCAACCCATGCCAGCCCATCCTAACCCACCCTAACCCAGTGGGTATAAATCTCCAATGAGTGAGGAAGCCAGTCCCTTATCTTACTTTGTTTTGATGACAAAATTGGTGACAATTTTCTATGATACGAACCTGCAACTTTTTTGAGTCTCACCATCACGATTTTACATTGTGCACATACTTAGGTAATGAGCACACAACCCACCTAGCCAGTCTGTGTTCACCTTGTGGGTTAATATTTGGCATACACGAGAATTATAAAAGAATAATGACAAATTGCGTGACAAGTTCCTTGGTTTTTATCTCGTGGCTCGTTATGTAAAGTGCTGTGACACTGTGCACGGAAGGCTTGTAATAAAATACAATATTTTATTGTTGTTTAACTTAGATATGATTAATACTTACGTAACATTTATCTTACGCAGTATGTTAAAAGATAAGAATTTTTATTCGCACAAAGATAATGTCTAGTATCAACCTTTCTACTTACCTTTTTCCAGTATAATAGTAACCCAAGGTACTATCACAGGCATTTAACGAAAAGCTGTTATTTTGAAATAACGAACAGATACACTGATTTAATTTTTTAAAGTAACACGGGCTATACTAATTTATTTGGAAATATTTCCAGAAAATATACTGATGAATCAACGAGTAGTCTGGCTTAACTTCTTCCACGTTTATTTGTTTTATTTCTTATTTTTTTTATATAACATCGCACCATGAAATACTTTTTTTAGAGACTACATGCCGCCATGTATTCATATGAGAACAAAAGGTTATAATTTTTATTCAAATATAATCTATCTTATAAATAAAATTCTCATGTCACAGTTTTCGTACCTCAACTCCTCCGAAACGGCTTTACCGATTTGTACCAAATTTTATATGCGTATTCAGTAGGTCTAAGAATCGGCTTCTGTCTATTTTTCATACCCCTAAGTGATAAGGGTTGTTCACCCTTAATATTTTTTTTAATTTTTGGACGAAATTATTTTTTTTAATTTTTTGTGATACAGCACACAAAAATACATACAACCCTAAATTTTCACCTTTCTATCACCATTTTCTAATAGCGATAAAAGTAATTATATGGCAAAACAACGGGGTCAGCTAGTATATATATAAATCAATTGCTGTTTTGTTTCACTAAAACTCAAGAGCGATTGTACTGATTTGGTTAATTTTGGTCTTGAATTATTTGTGGAAGTCCAGAGAAGGTTTACTTTATATGAAAAAAAATCTTGAAATATAGTAAAAACAACTATTTCTCTATACCTAAATAAAAATCAAAGGTTTGATGTTCGACCCGTCGTTCAGAAATCAAATTAAGTTTAAAATAATACTTTCTTTTTGACAATTGATATTGACAATTAATAAAATCTTATCGCAACTATGTCTATATTTTAATTACCACCACATTAATTGCTAAAGTTGGAACATTCTGCAATTATTCGGCCTTACTTATTCATTGATTCTGAGAGTATACAGTTTGCCGACGCAGCTATTACAAGAATATAAGAATTGGAAACGTATTTCTAACCTTATAGAATTACAAAGAGATATACAAATACATTTATTTATCGCAGTTTGTCCTGATTCTGAAGGAATATGGAATAATCTGTAGGGTCTACATCGAAATTATCAAGGGATATAAAAACGAGGCGAAATTATTTTGAAAGAGACTTTATTGTTTTTGAACGACTAGTTACCGAAATTGGAAAAGGCTAAATCTTTTCAGTAATATTAAATTGTAGGTTTTTTCGTGAACAATGTGAGCAATGCCTATGTATTGTCGTTCGCATCGAGCAGGAAGTGAAGTAGGAAAACGGTCTAGCGTCACTCAAGGCCGCCTGCGACCATCCACTGCGTGTGTGACTACGTGTGCACCAACGGGGAGCTGTATGCGATGTAGCTCCTTCGCTTCACTCGGATTAAGGCTATGCCGACGAGGGGCTTAACCTTTTATCACTTATTTTTCATTTGATTTTAAGGGAAAGGTGGAAGTCACGAGATTAACACGTTTTATTGGCTTCAACTGTGTGTAGCCTTTATGAATAGCCAGATGGTATCCAGTGCCAACACTTATGTATGGTGGTGAAAGTTGGGTATGGCAGAAGAAGCATAAATGGGTGGAGTATAAGTGGAGTGGAACTGAGTGACAAAGAAAGAAAAAGTGTGATGAGAGAACGTTGTGGTATAAAAGAAGACGTGGTGACTAAAATTGAGACAGGTATGCTTAGATGGTTTGGGCAGGTAGAGAGAATGGATGAAAGGAGACAAATAGGATTTATGAGTCAAGAGTGAATGGGGAAGTTCCTGGACCAAATCCATTTTAAATAAAGGCCAGGTCAAGTATGAAAGTTCATCGGTTTAGAAGTGGCAAGTGGAAGGATGTGGTCTCTACCCTCCTCTATGGGAATGAGGCGTGATGTACGTATCTAGCATGCTGCGAAATCTATGATACTTATATTGATGACCAATTAAAAAGAATTTATGGCATAAGAATTAAATTACTGACGTGAATATTTCTAAATCGAAGTGGAATCGTTAAAGATGGTTGTTTTATAGATCGAACTAAAAAAAAATTATAGTTTAAAAAAAATAAAACACACATTCCTAGAGATAATCAAAGTAAAAAGAAAATAATTCTTAGCATAACAATTAAATTGTTGACTGTATCGTAATTTTTCACTTGTTTTATTCCGAAATGCAGTTAGTTTAAAAATGACATAAAAAGACATGGGAGAAATGGGTTACATATAAATGTAGTATTTTATTATACTACACCATGACAAATTTAAATTCGGATAAAGGATGAATATTAATAGTAAATTGGAAATCAAGAACTATAAAAAATAATTAACATCAAAATCTGAATAATCACGTTGTTTGAATATACCACAGTGTTTCGTAATAACGTTTTTGTCATCAGTATGATATTGTAGATAAAGTGATATTTATTTATAATCGGGAATAATTTTCAATCATTCAAACATACAAATTTGAAATATTTTTTGAATACGGTGATAGAGTCTATTTTATTATGACAAAAGATTATTATAAACAGGTAATCGAGAACAATTTTCTTTTATTGCGAAATTTCTTTGTGTAGAGTCTATTACAAAATGATGGATGTGTAAAAAGGATATTTATGCAGTTCCGAGGGAGTAGCCTTTTTTGCCTCGATCAATTACAGCGTCCAACCCACTCGTGAAGCATTTGCAAAGCACACTTTGCATTTTGATCTTTCGCGGGTGTTTCTCGAGGCGTACAATATAAAAGTGTGCAATACGCACACTTATTCTATTGAGGCAGGTAACATTCACGACGCACAATACTACGAATTCGGTCCGGGCTAAAATATTAACTTTCGCACAATGGGAAACATTATATATCCAGTATGGAGCATCTTCACTTCCTAACAATAGATTGAATGGGAAACGAAGTGGTAAACAGAGGTTCCCTTAGAGATCCGACTCGGTACGAGGTGCCATTGTGTTTTGTTAGCGAAGCAACAAGACCAGCTCATGCAGCTAGCGGTGTTTAGGAATCTACTTTTATCACAACAAAGCCATGATCTATGTTATGTATACTTAACAGGTCCTACGTACTACCAAAATTCTAAAATTAAACAGTTGCACAGAAGATACGCTTATAAATGTCTCAGTAAAATGTGATGCCTAAAATGGCAAAACAGCTATTATTGTGGATCACCCCAACTCTGGTATTCAGACAATTACACACGATTAATGTTATATTAACATAGGATATAATTCATCAAGTCAAGTCCATAAAAAAAATCAACAAAATGAAATTGGTCCATCGATGAATTGGGATCGTATGTGAAGTTGGAACAAAAGTCATCTATATATCATACGTGATTCATTGGACCAAAAACCTGTTAATATTACAAATACAGAAATACATAAATAGTATCACGTCTTATTCCCAAAGGAGTAGGCAGAGACTACCTCCTTCCACTTGTCACGATCCTTGCCTATCTCTTTCGCTTCTTGCATTCTCATTAAACCTTTTATACAAGTTCGTCTGTTTAGAGTACTCTTGACCTGGCCCTTATTTAAAAGTCCTGGATTTGGTCCAGGAACGTTCACCTCGGTCTTGACCTTCCATTTTTCCTTTACATTCTTCACTCATAAGTCTTTTTGTCAGTCTCCTTTCATTGTCCATTTCTCAACGTATCCAAACGATCTAAGCATACCTTTCTCAATTTTAGTCACTACATCTTCTTTTATACCACGACGTTCTTGTTATAAGGTGGAAATTTTGAATCAATTACAATGTATTTTGGTATAGAAATATATTTATAGGATCTCAGACGAAATAAATTTATATTGGATGAAATAGGAGATGAAACTTTGCATGAAAATTGGTATTTAGCAATTTGGGAATGAAATGAGACATGTTTTATACTTTCCAAAATATATGCCTAATGGACTAGGATATAAATAAATGATTGATTTTCCAATTTGTTAAGCCAAGAAACTTTATTTTATTTTACGTATACAAAAATATTTAAGGAGTATAAAAGGACTACAAAAACATTCCCATTTATTAATTCTGTGGCTGCAAAATTGTCTTTATATATTAATTTAGTTTAGTAAAGCTTATCCTTGGATATACTTTAAATCTCATCCCTTGTGTTAATGGAGCATATTTTTTGCTTTCCATTATATCCTCGGACGCTTCGTAGAAAAGCCGAAAATAAATGTTAATAGGATATTAACATTTGAATTCTTTTACAACCATGAAAAGAGGAAATAAAAAGACTCGAGTGCTCAGTTTATTATTTGTGGAAACACAAAGGAACTGCCAATGAAATGGTGTCTCGGAGTTGTTTGGCACATTGTTGCTAGACGCCGAACGCCGGCGCTATTTACTGGATAGAGGCTTAAAGTCTATTGTGGTGGTCTTAGATTAGACAATACTTAGTCTGTCTTACTTATTTTACTTGCTACTTATATTATCTAATAGTATAAGCCAGAACCGTGGTTAGTCACGTGTATTCTTGCAAAAAACTCATGTGATAAAATCCTGGACCGCGAGTTAAGTTCAATCAATTTCAAATTCATTTAGGCTGCTCTAACAAAGTTGAATCATCCAATTACTTTAATTTTCATTATAAAACGTATTTGTATAAGATTCATCCACATTAATATAAGAATTCTCTTCAAAAAAATTTACTTGTGTAAATTGTATTGTTCAAAACTTGTCACTGTTCTTTGGTTAAGGAAAATATCGTGCACAGCCTACCTTCCTTGTGTGTCACAGGGGATTTTTACTAGCTGTGAGTAATGGGATAAAATTTTCATTGCAATCGATCCTCGTAAACGACAACTACTTTACTAAAATCGATTTAATAGCTTGCCATAAAAACAGATTCAAATTGATAATTTTGTATTGATGTATAACTAATTTTCTTAATGTACTAATAATCGTAGGCGCTACAATTATTTTTTTCTCCACGAGCCATGCAGCGAGTGTCTTTAACGTTCCAGTTCAGCCGACGCATTGTCTGCTCGCTTCGAGTCATCCCAAAGGATCTCTGATCGTTATAATTCCGGCGAACATTACCATAAAAATGATTCCCGATCGTTATCTCGTGAACAGGTCGGGGTTTTTATCCCGAACGCATCATTTATTATCTTTAAGTGTACAAAAAGCATGGGTCCAAAGCGCCGCTTTGTCCCTTCTAAGAAATATCTTTAGATTCGTTTGACACTCCGCCGTGAGATATAAAGCGTCCGATGCCTTCGGCGAATCCGGACGTCCACTTCAGTTTGCGCCCGTTGAGAACAAAGAAGTACATTCACAATATAGTAGATTATTGGTGAAGTAACCGCAAACGGCGCCTGCGATTGTGTCACCTGATAACGAGGGACTTAATTCACAACTTACTTTTTCACTGTGTTTTATTTACATACTGACCGGTGACCGCGCTGTAATTAAGAATTAAAATCAAATCAAAATATTCTTTATTCAATTATGCTCAAAAAGCCCTTTTAGATCGTCAGCAGTCTGTACGTTGGTAACAAAGCTACCACCTGTTCGAAAATTGAATTGAATCAGTGTATTGTCTAACTTTTCTAACAACAAATGCAGCGGAATTAAATTTACTTGCTTTTTACTGAGTTTTAATTTGGGCATCTCACTGAAGCACCGAGTCTAATGTTATATCTATTCTAAAGAGGATTATCATTAATTTGAATTGAATATTTGTACAAATTTTTTTTGCATTTGGCAAAGTGAATTCAACATACTTAGTCTTTGCCGAGTCTAATATTAAATTATTAACTGAAAATCATTGTGAGACAAGTGACAGGGTGCTTTGCATCGTTGAAATTTTACTTATTTCTATCAATTTTAAATATCAAGAACGTGTCAATATCACATTTGTCTTTCACATGGTAAGCTTAATCTTTTATATGTAATAAGAATAAAAAAGGGTCAAGTATTGATCCTTGTGGGACACCCAGTTTTAACACTGATCCCGACGAGTTTCATTAGTCATTTCTATCGTTTATCATCATATTTCTAGTTATATTTTCGCAAAAAGTGTCCTATTCCTACCTCCTAAGCCTGAATTAGTTGCGGGTTCTTCTCAGAACAGGACACAGGAACTCTCAACTTAAAATATTTTAGCCGTTCTTTTAATCATGAAAATATGAAGTTTGCGTTTGAGAATTTCTGTATGAATAAATAAAACACTAAATTTCAATCTATACACTAAAGTTTATCTAAAATGATTTTATAAACTAAGAGGCAGACTTTATTCATACAAAATTTATCATTTTTAGCATATCTTTGCATTTGGTCTAAAGCCCAAGATGAAGGCTTTTACAGAGTGGAAATCTGATCATAGATGGTGCCTATTTTAGGGGGTTTTTTTTACTCATATTTTTTATAGTGAATTACTGGCGTTCTAAGTGCATTGATGTTCAGTACACCGTATTTAACTGTACCCTTATCTGGGATTACCTTAACTATTGTATCATTATTGAAAGGGTTGTAAGGCTTCGCTTTTCACCTCCAAAGCACATATTAAATGTGTGATGCAGCCTCCGATAATGTCACGGTTCATATGGCTATAGAATTAACCGTCATTGCACAATTTCCCAGGGTCCCAAAAGGTACTTTCCTTTGAATCGAGGTACAATAGGGCAAGAGTCAGGTAAAACACCTCCCGCCGCGGGGTTTCTTTGCAGAAGTTTTATATTTCCGCTTCTTTGTCATATTTGTAGGGCCAATTAATTATTTCCCTACTGACCGGAGTCATTGTCACTTGCTCCATGCAGTCTGACGACATTGACTGCCAACAATCGTTCATTTTTATGGACTCCCTTCGCTTTATTCGTGAATGACGTGCAAGTTTATTGATTACCTGCTCTCTTCATACTATTTATATTTAATTATGTCTGTGGCAATGCTTGTAACTTTACAATAATATTAAAAGTTATTAACTCATACATATATTATTTAGACTGGAGGGCATTTGCCTCCTTCTGGGTGGCTGGTATTTTGCATTTGATTAAGCAAATGGAGAGATCGACCATCATTTCTTCCTCCCGCTGGAAGAGTGTGTCTGCTTCTTCTTTTTCCAATCTTTGAGTTGGATTCATCCGGTGCGGTAGAGCTGAATGTATTAACGACCACTTGATGCCCTCTATTCAGATAAAGTAGGTTCCCCTGGGATTTAGTGGGCTGCGACAGCGTGTGCCACACTCCTGGATTGAGGTTTATACTGCGTGCGTCAAAGCCTATAGTAGAGGATTATGCATTGGTTTGTGATATTTCTATAGCTAATTATCGTTTTTCATGACAGCTCCCAGGAGGTCTAACTTATTCAGACACTTCTAACACTTATTGTTATATTTCAGCGAAAGCAAAAAACATGAAAATCCGATCCATACTTTTAAGTTATTCGCTAATAAACCGACAGACGTGACGTAGGACTTATAATATGTAAATAATGGTTTTATAATATGTCAGGATAAAGAAATCTATTTCTGATAACCGCCAACGTCACATGCTATTTGTATACGTTTTTTTTTATCAAATATTGAAATGATTTCCTCGTTTAATTCTAAGTGACATACGCAAACCTTTATCATCTTAACGTAATAAATATTTATACACAAAGTGGTATCTTTGTGGTTCTTTTTGTACATCTGATTGTCCGCGTGTCGCGGCGTCTCGGCATTTCCTGTTAGCAAAATTAAATTCAAATATATGCATAGTTTTTGTCGACCAGTTTATGAGCAAACATTGTCTTTGTAAGACGATATGCGAATACATAGCTGCTATTAGTGTTTTTCACCAAAATAAAATTTTACGGAGCTAATAATAGCCAGTAACACACGTTATTACAATTATATCTCTTTTTATAAATATACTATCTGTTTTAGTCTAATAATAATTGGGTTTTGGAGAAATGTAAATGGACTCGGGATCTCTGCTAGCATAGTCGGCGAGGCCGGTAAATTATGGTCACACATATTTGACGCTTCGAGCTGATGGAAGCATTTATTTTGATCACTGGTAAATGCTATCCCTGCTGAGGTAGGGAGTGTGTGACACGGTAGCTGAGCCAGAAAACCCACTAAAACCCAGTTTCACCTTTGTCACCTTGAGGTGAAGTTGTCAGAGGCGCGCTCGCCCATAAATTCTGACAAACCAGCTTAAAGTCAACAAAGGACTTCAAGAAAAGATTAAAAGACGTATTTAACGATGCCTTTTTCCACCCAGCCTTCGATTCCACATGAGAGGGGCATCTACTGCTACTTCCCTTTCATTCTCCTTCTACGAGTCACTGCGGGAAACAAAGAATGTCGATATATGTACGTGTAAACTCGGGCCGGGTCGCTAGTCAACGTATAGCATGTTATCTCAGATATAACGTCATATCGCCATAACGTACACGAGACGCTCCATCGGTATGCAGCAGTCTGCCAAATGTATCTGGAGTGATACACCGACATATGAGCGTGGGCGAACTTCCTGGCGCGACTGCCCGGCATGCGTCGCACGCCGACAGCGAGCTGATTGTAATTCATTTAAAGGAATCAATGATAAAATTGCTCTTTTCAATCCTTTATTATGCTTAAACATTGCCAAGAAAGCAACATACTCCGGGAGTAATATGTGCAGCATGTCAACCCGCAGTAGAGCAGCGTGGTGCATCTAAGCTCTACAACCCTCTCTCCTATGAGTGAGGAGGCATGTGCCCAGCAGTAGAACGTTAATAGGCTGCTACTTACCTTTTCAATTATAAAATTTTGAACGTTAGTTCCGATTCAGCGCTTTATATTCTGGCTATATAGCTTAGGCTTTTTTATATTGTTATTGTACATACAGACATAGCATCACGCCTCATTCCCTTCAGGGTAATAAGAGACCATGTCCTTCCTCTTGCCACGATTCTTGGATATCTCCTTCGCTTCTTTCATTCTCTTTACTTATCATGCAAGTTCATCGGTTTAGAGTACTCTTAACCTGACCCTTATTTAAAATGTCCTGGATTTGGTCCAGGAACGATCGCCTTGGTCTTCCCCTTCCAGCTTTCCCATTCACTCTTGACGCATAAATTCTTTTTGTCAGTCTCCTCTCATTCATTATTTCTACATGCCTAACCATCTAAGCATAAGTAAGTAAGGTAAGTATCAGCCCATTAACGTCCCACTGCTGGGCACAGGCCTCCTCCCTCATATGAGAGAGGGTTTTTAGAGCATAGACCCACCACGCTGCTCCACTGCGGATTGGCAGGCGTAGTACACAAGTGTACTCTCTATTCCTTCACTCTCATAGTCCGACATGACAGCAATCCGACACGACCGGAGAGAGAGATCAGGCGCACTTTATTCATTTTCAAACACTACATCTTCTTTATCTTCTTGTTATTGTAGGTATTATATAAAATAATATTAGTTCATATTGCTTCTTATTTTGAAGATTAACATCATGTCTAATATTAATTTTAGTAGACCTCTAAGATTTTATAATAAGTTTATTATTTCATGCTCATGNCAGCAAAACTTTCACATTCGATCGAACTTGGCGCGCTTTTTTCGGTCTTGGTTCGTGCGGCAGCTTCCATTGAGATGATTGAGCTTTGGTTTCCACGTCATAACCATAAACCCACGATTCGTCACCAGTTATGACCCTCTGGAGCAAATTTGGGTCGTCGCGGACAGAGTTTAACATCTCATTAGCAATGTTCATGCGATGCTGTTTTTGGTCACAATTGAGCAATTTTGGTACGAATTTCGCGGCGACCCGTCTCATGCCCAAATCATTGATAAAAATCGAATGGCACGAGCCAATCGATATGTTTAGGTCCTCAGCAACTTCTCTAACGGTGATTCGACGATTGGCCAATACCATTTTCTCCACTTCATTAATTTTTTCGTCTGTTGTTGAAGTGCTCGGGCGTCCGGCACGCTCTTCGTCGTTCACATCTTCTCGGCCTTCTGAGAACATTTTGTACCACCGATAAACGTTGCTTCGGTCCAAGGTAGCTTCTCCGTATGCCACAGTCAACATTCGGAATGCATCCGCGCACTTAATTTCGTTTTTCACACAAAATTTGATACAGGTTCTTTGATCCATTTTTTTGAATAGGTAAAAATCGAAAACGATCCAAAACACGTGCAAGCAAAGCAGCTGTCAACAATTAAATGAACATTCAAAATGGCCGAGCTTGTCGGCATAAGTGAGAGACATGAGTACCAACATAACGCCACAAAAAATTCGAAATTCGAATATACGTAACCCGCGAAAATTCAAAATTCGCGATACTTTTTGCACACACCTCATATATATTATGTAAACATTATTCTTTTAATATTAGGTGAATATATTAGGTTACGTCAAAAATTAATAGCACTTGCTATTTATTTATATAAATATGGTATTGTAGTATATGGAGTATTATGTAAATTATGCCCCCGCTTAGTTCCTGAACCGTTGGAATTTGGAGAAAACCCGTTCTTAGTGAATCTACATAGCTGAATGAATAATTTTCCTGAATTTCAAGTCAATCATAATAATAGATGTAAGATGAAGTAGACGTTAAGAATCTGTTCAGTTTCCTTAACTTATCTTTCAAAAAAGTGTAAGATAACTTAAAAATAAAGATCTACGACATCTGTAAAGTCGTTCTCAAGTTATGACGTTACCAAATAAGGATTAAATCGTCAACTTCTACTATATTTTCTCTTCCTCTCGCTATATATATAGACGAAAGATTGAAATTAAATATGTACTTCAAATTTTCACTCGTTTTATAGTAGTTTTTGTTCATCCTCTCAGATTCACATACTTAATAAGTTTTATATCATCATACAACAGGTAAATAGTTTGTTTTTGAAACGACGTCTTACTTCAAAGCTAGTAGGTGACTTTCATAGAGGAAAATTGTATAGAAATTCCTTTCTGCTTATTAGGGAGAGG
This sequence comes from Elymnias hypermnestra, assembly GCA_015832385.1. NCBI lineage: Eukaryota > Metazoa > Arthropoda > Insecta > Lepidoptera > Nymphalidae > Elymnias > Elymnias hypermnestra. The sequence goes on along the minus strand of JACTOM010000853.1, from coordinate 238,035 downwards.
GAGACGTTAGCTCGGGCCGTGTGCCGCTCACCTACTTGGGCAGGCCGCGGGCGTCGTCACGGAATGCTGCTGGTCTTCCAACCCGCTTACCAAGTGTCACCGTGCCGTAGCGGTAACCTTGCACTCCACTTGTACTTTTAATTAGCTACACACATGCTTTACCTTATTCCACGTCTTGTCGACTGCATAACGGTACCTACTGCTTTTAGAACGAATACATTTTGCTACCATTTTAATACGTTTATAAGGTATGGTGTCAGATGATACCATTTATTTATATTGCAAGGTAAAGGGTAAGGGCATTCTTATAAAGCAACGAGTGTTAAAAGATAACATTTGGACTTGATTCCAGTTCGCACATTAAAGTTCAATGCAAGCTTATAAGAGAATATGTTAAAAAGAATATTGATTTTCGACTTTCAGAATCGATGGTAGATTTTGATCAACATGTAGACTAAAGAAGGTTCAAAATATCTTTAAGCGCAAAGAATATATTGATATCGTATTACGATCGGCCCTACCTATAAACAACGGACATTTTGCATTTTGAAAGTGTGAGTTCGTTTTTATAAATAGCTACATTTAGCCCAGGTGAAGTAGTTTTTGGTTTGATTTAGAGTAGGGCAAATGAAGGAAATCGCAGTTGTTAATTTGTCTGAATTACGACTAATCCATCACTCGGCTACAAGAGAGGTTGCAGGCAGACCCCTTTTGAATCATGAAGAAATTCCTAGAAGCCCTCTTAACAATGAAAAGGTAACGGCTGTGCCTCGAGGCGGCAGTCAACGGGTCCCGGCGATCCGGGTCGCGTCGCGTAACGGCCGCGTAACGGGAGGCCGAGGTCGCTAGCGGGACGAGACACGCGGAAGTGGGATCGCGGCCGCTGATTCCGCCGATTCCGCCGATTCCGCCGACGAGCCGACGAGCAGCGAGACCACTTCGCGGAACAGACCCACTCCTAACCGACTTTTAGGAAAATACTTGCCACTCGACAACCCGACCCCCTGCGCAGCACCTACATAAGCTCAAGCTCCAACGATCTTCATTCAAGTAGGCCTTTACAGCACTTTTGAATCGTAAAGGACGACTTGCAATCTAAAGATACGAGGGTTCCTACGCGCCTTGATCTGAGAAGAGCCCACAACAAACTCAGTCGGATATACGTTTTTTTCTTTTGTCACCATCATTACAATATATATTCCTAATTTATTCTATATCTATATATGTGTATGTGTATATATACATATAGAGCAATTCACTCACTCCCACGCTTTTTTGTCTTCTTAGTAGTCCTTCAATTTATAGGATGATTTCTCAATTATATCAATAGATAAATTTAAATCTTTTATTAAAATAAAACATTTTTATAAAAGATTTAAATTTATTAAAATACATCTTTGTAACTTGAATGACTTGTCAAATTTATGCAGCCTACTAAAATCTACAGTAATTTTAATTTATATGATGTGCACTCACTTTTTTGGTAAAAAAAGGTAAGGTAAAGGCCCATTAACGTTCCACTGCTGGGCACAGACCTCCTCACTCATAGGAGAGAGGGTTTTTAGATCATAGACCCACCACGCTGCTCCAATGCGGATTGGCAGGCACAGTGTACAAGTGCACTCTCTATTCCTTCACTCTCATAGGCCAATATGACGAGAATCCATCGCGACCGGAGAGACATCAGGCGCAGGACCGACGACTTAACGTGCTCTCCGTGACACGGGGGTGGATTACACCACCAACTTCCCAACTTCGGGCAAATATTGAGAACACCTTAATAGAAAACTTAATATTATTTTTGATTTGGCCCGACCCGGGACTCGAACCCAGGACCCCATGTTTGTAGTCGAACATGCTAACCACTAGAGCAATGGGGCACTTTTTTGGTAAAAGAGTCAATATTTTTATAGACATACATAGCATAATCCAGCTAGAATAGACATTTGCGCGGGAGATAATAAAGCGCACAAGTGCACTCTCCATTTCTGCACTTCCATAGTCCGATGTTATGGCAATCGCAAAATTACATCGGAGAGATCAGGCGCAGGACCCTACGAGGCAAACACTGAGATTCTCTTAAAACTCAATGTCAACTGTTGAATTTGAACCCGGAACCTGATCTCTGTAGCTGAACAAACCGACCACTAGATCGATGAGGCAATTATATCGTCTAATCTATTATTAAGAAAGACTACTGATCATAAATTGTACATTCTAAGCTCTACACTTGAAATGCACAAAACCGTAATCCATTTTACAAGATTATTGCATAACTATAACCGTTTCCGAAGCGCACGCAACGGAAGCTCTCAAAAGGAATTTTCCCTACTTCAACAACAATTTCCATTGTTGTTCCACTTGTATTGGTCGTAACGTGATTTTATATACCCTGTAGCCTTCCTTGATAAATGGGCTATCAAACACTAAAATAATTTTTCAATTCGAACGACTACTTGTTGAGATTTGGGTATTTAAACAAAGAGTTCTGGTTTACCATATTGCTATATATATAGACATTTGTACAACTCAATAGAAAGAGGTAGGGAAATAGGGAATACACTTTAAATAAGACAGAAGGTGCAAGATAAAAAAGGATAGAAGAAGGTAGCCCTATCTAGTTAAGTATCTAGCTAAGTAGCTAAGAAAAGAAATCGCGAAAAACCAGGGTGAGGGAGATTTTATTACAAAAAAAGATATATAGTGTTCAAAAATGCAGATAAACCTTATCTTAAAATGGATCTTAAAATGGATGTAGCCATCACACTAATCTCATGTCTTAATAACAGGGTTAATAAAAAGCCCGCTTTTAATGCTAAAACGATACGAATTTAGAAAAAATCAAATGTATGGCTAAAAGCCGTCATGACGAAACGTGTTTTTAATTTTTAAAATACCCTTCTAATGACAGTCAACTGTTTGTAAGAGTCTGGATTAGCCTACTGGTAAAGATATACCTCCAACCAAAGAGATTTGTGTTCCGGTACGAAACTTTGTATGAAACCACAAAAGGTAAATTGCCTCTTGCTATATTAGCACGCTTCCATCTTCATCAGGTGTGATCGCAGTTAAGCGCTATGACTAGTCATCAATAAAAAAACAAAACGCGACCAAAGTCATTCCGATTAACAACAAAATAAAAACAATGTGTTCAAAAATGACAACTCTAGTCGATAAACACAGAAGTTAACATTTACATGGTTTTTACCAATGTTGTACTATTGTGATGAAGAATTTTGTATTTCCGGGTTAGTACTTGTTCGCTTTCCAGCGTCGATATACAATTCTTATCTGATAGTGTGAAATAAGTGGATATTTAATGAAACGGGCGGCGGGAGGCGAAGGTGGGGCAGCGAGAGCAAGTTCACTGCCACGGTCGGTGCGACAACCTTCTCCCGATAACTCATCAACTTTATCTCCATGTCAGGTAGTTATAACAAGCCACATGTACAGGAATTCGACTATAGTTTTATTTCAGCTTTAATTAGTAAGGTTACGATGGGGCTATTGTGTACAGCGTAATATAACGTTTATAATTTACATAAAGGAAAGATTATCAAAGGTGATGATATGCTAAAATCATTATTAACATTCTTTATTTTCACAAAACTTAGACAGGTTACGTATCAATATGTGTATAAATCTGTAGTGTGTATCTTTGTTTATGTAATTCTATCTATACACCTCATCAGCTATTTACATTTCTATACTCCTCTCCTCCGTAGATATAAAAGTAAAAAAGTAAGTAGCAGCTCATTAACGTCCCATTGCTGGGCACAGGCCTCCTCACTCGAAGGAGCGAGGGTTTTTAGAGCATAGACCCACCACGCTGCTCCACTGCGGATTGGCAGGCATAGTACACAAGTGCACTCTCTATTCCTTCACTCTCATAGTCCGATGTGACGGGAATCCGACACGACCGGAGAGAGGTCAGGCGCAGGACCGACGGCTTAACGTGCTCTCCGAGGCACGGGGGTGGATCACACCGCCAACTTCCCAACTCCGGGCAAATATTGAGAAAATCTTAATAGAAAACTCAATATTGATTTTTGAATTGGCCCGACCCAGGACTCGAACCCAGGATAGATATACCTACACGTAGATATACCTACACGTTTTATGCCTAAATTGGCTAAATAAGCCTAGTAAATAAATACCCGTTAATCAACAAGTTCTATTAAAAAGAAACACGTATTCCAGCTCTTCCAATGGTAATTAATGACAAACGTGTAAATCCCTTTAAACGTCTGCAAAGCTCGGGCCGGCGGACGTTCGGCATCAACAACGGAACCTTGAGCTTATGCCAGACTGCGAATACCGAAATGATTCGGTTTGTGGACACCTACGAGTTGCGTAAAAGGCTGAATCACTGATCAGAAATGTAGTGAGCAAGAGACTACCGCACGTGAATCAGCGCGGCCGGAAACTGCGCCATGTTGGCCGCCATGTTTATCGCGTTCCGGAAGTTGCGCGCGCGCCGCCGTCTTTAGACATCGCTTCCACGACCTAGTGATGCGATGCACACCTCGCCAAGAGCGCGCTTATATATTTTGCTTTATATATAACTATGCAAAATATATTGAGAAAAACGACGGCAATAATACGGCAGAATAATAACATTTCCCATAATAACAACACAAAGGAGGCACACCTCATAACGGTGAAATGATTTAATAAATTACCAACAAATATTCAAAACCTAGATGCCATTAGGTTTAAGAAAAAGTTTAAAGACTGCTGGAACGGACATTCTACGTTGTGGACGAATTTTGAATATTATTTTTCATATGATGTGTGTAATTGTTGGGTATTTTGAGGAGTCTGATTTTTATATTGCATATTTGCATGCCAATCATTGGCTGAACATTTGTACTTTTTGACATTTTGTACCACCACAGCTATTCAAATGTTTCTTTGGCAATTATTATTCTATTCTAGAATCCGCACTGCTTCGTTTACACCTCATAGGAGAGAGAATGAACAAATTTGGCCTGCATGAAAAAGGTTATAGTGAGCCAACCTTGTAAGACACCTATATGCTGCTGGAAGAACACTAATCATTTACGCGGCGCCCGCAGCAGAAGCTATTAAAAAAGAAAAAACCTCGATTTTGAAACTTTTTTCATCGGTGCACCGCTTCTATTGGACTTAGCGTGATGATATATAGCCTATAGCCTTTCTCCATAAATACTGACTAAAACTAACACTGACATTTTTGACAAATCATTAGCAAGCGTTCAAACTCTTCAGCTATATAATATTAAGTATAGCAGTATTGATAGGAGAACCACCCTTGCTTAACACGGCTCGTAGAGCATATTGTTAATCACTCGTCTTGCCTATCGTAAGATATTATATGTAATATTGTATGTAAACATAAGGATTGTTATCAAAATACGGTTACTTTAGGACTGTGTTAATATAAAACACAGTAAGTACAATGTTGAAACGAATCTGGATGCTTTTGTACGCTTATTGGTTATTTTTCTCGCTTCCATTCGAGTGCTAGGAGTCGGAAATATACCGCGGCTATTTCGGGCGCCGACGTTTTTCCGCTTCGCGCAGACATCGTCGGACTTAATCATACATTTGACGACGGTATCTGTTGTATTTATAGAGAAAATTGCCTTACAACGCATTTAGAAACTCGTAACTTTGTCTGTGTTGTTTGTGGAACTAGATGCGTAAATCACCGGTGTGAGTAACACTGTTTTGCAATACAGCAACTGCCTCCTGAATAATAGAAAAACTGATACACTTTCGACATGTATACGACTGAATTTCGGTCACGGCGGCTAATATACTCTCTATTCAGGAGCTGGACCGACGGCTTAGCATGCTGAAAGAGGTACGGGGTTGGAACACACTGCTCACATTCCAACTTCGGGCAAATATTGTCAATTTCTCAAAAGAAAAGTATCTATTTTGAAGTCGTCCGACCCGAAAACTCGGGACTTCATGTCCGTAGCCAAAAAAGCTAAGCACTAGACTAGTCAGTACTTTCATATGCATGCACGAGATCCGTAATTAGCCTAAGTACTTTTAATTACATCTTATAGTCGTTTTATAAGGGCTGTGGCTTTTGTACAATAAAAAAGAAAAGTTGTCTGTTTACGGACGACAATTCGACGTGCTAACGTCATTGATGAAAGAATGTCAAATTAAAAAATATTAGGCTGATCGTGCCTCTCTGTCGCTTGTTCCGAGTTCTCGTTCGTACACTGGGCTCAGGCGGAACGTGACGGTGAATCATGCTTTGTAACGTAGCCGGGGCAACTATCCTTTAATAAGCCGTTATCGGGTTAAAATATTGTAATTGTTTTACTCGATTCCTCCGTCACAGCGCCATTTACAAAGCGGGCATTGCACACAGATAAGGTATCTACTTCCGAGTAAGTTAACATGCATCGAGTACGTGTGTCGAATTCATACAATTGTACGAATTGGTCGCGCCTTGCGATGATGCTAATTACATTTTTAATACCGTGTACATTGTCATGTATTTGGAGTCGGGAAGTGGCTGCGAAACCAATTCTATAATACTACACATTGTACCCCCAATGCAATTACAAACAAGGAACAGCTACGTGTTTCTCGACAACCGTGTTATAAGAATTTTGTTTAAGTGACCACCTAAGTTCTTGCTAAATGAATTGTAAAATAAAAAGTCCGGCCAAGTGGGTTTTGTAACGCTTTTGAATCGATAAATTACCAACATACGGCCGACAATGACATTAAAGAACGGTATAAAATGAAAAATTATGAAGTTCATTCGCATCCTGTTCTGAAAAGAGCCCATAGAAAATTCAATCGGGCACTTTTTTAACCATCGTTTTTTAGAGCAATTTATTAACTCCCACACTTTCTTATCGTATCAATAATTCTTCAAATTATAGTACGATTTTTCATTAACTAGAACTTCAATGAGTTGTTCATTTTATTACTAAAATTTACAACAATTTTACCCTTTTTAAAATAGTTTTAGCAGGTTACATGAATTATGTAACATGTAGATGTCATGTGCAACTGGAGGTCCAAATAATTTTAAACCATTTTGTACAAGTTCTATATTTTAATTCAACTCTTTTTTAAACGTAATAACATCTGATATTTTAACATTTACGAGGAGATGTTTATCAGTTCGTGATTTATTTCAAGACAAATAGGTGCAAGGAAAGGCAACTATGGTCGAAAGAGCAGTGGAGGCTGGCGCGGGTGGTGCTGGAGGAATGCGGTCGGACGGGAGTGGAGGGACAAAGGCTCTGGAACTGGTTTCGCTTCCTGTACGTGTCGGATGTCCTGCGGCTTCCTGCCCCCCGCCCCTGCCCCTGACACGCAACGGGTTGAAAAGCGGTAGGGTTGAATCATCCTCAATCGTTTCCGAATATTTTATAACTTTATATTGGTCTTTTTAGTATTCCTGTATCATTACAGTTAAAACGGATAGGTATAAACAAGTTTACCACTGAAACTATTCTTCAGGAAGGTCCGGGTCGCATTGTAGAGGGGCAATTTGAAGCCCTGTTATGGTGGGGTGGACCCTACCATATCTGGAGGGGTACCACTAAGTTGCAGCGTATTTCATTTAGTCATTGATGAGCTCTTGTTGCATCCCAGTGTCTCTTGCTGAAACGCGAACATTCCGAGCCTAATGGGATGCGGTTGGGTTGGAGGAAGCACAAGAGAGAGAGTCCAATTCCAAACCTGATTCGTCCGAGGGTGACGCGGACGACACCAGTAAGGCTCGTGTCAAGCGTCGGGGATGCAGGCATCCACCGACTACGAGTCGTGGCTAATTACCATCTTACTAGGGAAAACAAGCAAAGTTCAAATACTGGGCAATATCTTTAAATTTCTCTTTATAAAAATGAAACTGACGCTCTGCTTGAGAGTTCTTTTCAATCTTATGAGAGTTCTTTTCGATCAAAACATCGAGCTGAAACCTGCATATCCTGGGATTCATTCCGATACCCAGCTGTGGTACAGAATGGTGGGTCTATTCTTCAAAAAACCCCTCTCCTATGAGTGAGGCTGTTTGTTCCCAGCAGAGGGACGATAATAGGCTGCTATTTTTGTCAGCCGCCAAGAAAAATATTTGCTTTCTGGCATGATGATGTGTGAAAATCATGCGAGTTGAAATACTACTTATCGGGCGCACGTTTCCTTCTGAGAGTGTAACATCTCTTACCATGAGGTAACATTGCAACCGGGCGTTAACCTGTTACCGATTAAAAAATATTGTAAAAGGAAGGTGTTTGCTTAGACATATTTCTTAACGGCGTCGTGAGTTGTGACAACCCTGTAGTTCGGACGCAGGACACGCACGATTGAGGACAGTCTCTTTGTTTTTGTTGCATTGTGGTCACTGTAATACAAGCCGGCATCTCTCCCGACCGACTACTACACTCACTTACTCCATTGCCGTATCTCAACTCACTGTCACAGCATGATACGTTTAAAGAAAAAAATGAGGCTCCTCTTGTAATAGAGGAAATGAAAAACTGGTCATTAATACCACTTGGCAATAACCATACAACTTCTGCGTAGTATTTGCAATCCCAAATAACGCATTTTTTGGGTAATTTAAAAAATTACTGCTCACGCAACACCCTGTCAGATTTTCTAAAGACAATCCAAGCTATAATAATCTACAGGGTTCTATCTCTACACTGAAGCTTATCATAATCGATTCAGTTTATAAGGTTAGGGTGGTAATTAGATACGGTTGAAGTATTCTACCACTAGAGGCTTAAATAAAGTGAAAAATGCAATTTTCCAAATATGCCCACTTCGAACCCAGAACCTCTGCCAGTAAACCATAATGCTAACGAGGCCGTACATATGTGAGCCAGTCACCGCCGAAACAAGACATCTGATTGATTTGTTATGTGGCATAGTTTCTCCTCTCGGAAGGTAGATGCTCATTAAGAACGAGTTTCCCCATATTCCCACGTTATCGGGATATTGAAGCGAAAAACACCGTTCCTTTTTAGCCATACAGCAACGGTGCTACAGCAACCGTTGTCGTGGAAGCAGTTTGTCAGGGCAACCGTCGCTAAAGGTTTCATTTTAATTTGAGATCATGCTTTTAGTTCAAGGGCAGGGAGGCGAAGTTGTGCGGGTCAGCTAGTGATTTTATAAATGAGCACGATACAAACGTATAACTTCCGTATTTTGTGTTCCTGTATTATTTCAAAACGTTATTATGTCTTGTGATTGTATGCTAATTTGATTGCTATGTAATAATTAACAATTCTGATTAATTCAATCTGGGTTCCTTCAGAGGTGATCCCCTACGACATTTCACACGTACTATCATGTTATTTATACTGAAATTGGCTTTTAAAGAAATAATAAATAAAAAGTCCATGCAAGGAAGGTATTGTCAAGTCACACCAACATCTAATTTAATGCTGATAGTTAGATAATTTTCTTATATAATGAAATATATTAACTACTTGTACAAGGGCGATTTTATTACTTTAAGATAGAGATTTGCTCGTAATCTCATCTGATGGTTAGTGGTATTACAGTCTAAGACGGCTGAGAAGTAATTTGTTCAGATGTATCTAGTAAGAGGTAATTTACCTCTTGGGTTTTGTATAAACTATCATTCCAGAACGTAAACGTTTTGCTTAGTGGAATGTTGCTAGTAGGGTACTAACAAGCCAAGGCCGAAACCTTCCACCAGTTCAGACTGAGACAAATTTGAGAATGCAATTTTCTAAATTTGCCCTGCTGTTGAGGTTGTAGTTTTCTTCGAGTATCTATATATTATACTAGCTGATTTACGTAACTCCTTCTGTATCTAATAAGAAAGATAGAGAAGAGAAAAATTTGGTTACCAGAAATCGTTGTACACGACGCGGAAGCTCACAAAAGGAAAAAATATCGATTTAAAAACATTCTACGTTAGTACACTGCTCTTTTTGATATTATCGTGACGATATATAGCAATGAGCATTCCACGATAAATGGGCTATCTATCACTGAAAGAATTTTTCAAATCGCACTAGTAGTTCCCGAGATAAGCGCGTTCATGTAGACAAACTCTTCAGCTTTACAATATTAGTATAGATGAGCCACTCATGCATTTATCACGAAACCTCCGAATCCATGTCCGATCAATACGAAAATTATCACAGAAATTCCTGTCGCGATGTAGACGCACGCTAAGAACGGATTTTCATATATTCCCAGGAATAAAACGTCAATGCAAGTAATAAAATATTGTGGACACGAAGCGTTCACAGAATCCACCTGCCGTTGTTGACTCTAAAGGAAGGTATTTGTAAATAAATAAAGATTAACTCGGTTACAGCAACATCGGTTTCATAATACATTGTTGTTTATTGATTTTGTAACATTAACTTGTTTGTGTTGCATGTGCGGTGCATTTTTGCGATGATTGCGGTCACGCAGCGTTAGTCTTGAGGATAATTGAACCAGCGAGAACAAGAACGGTTCATGTGCACCAATGACGTCAAGAGGATATCAATTCTAACCCAAAATTCTTTCAATATAAATTTCAAGTCCATATCATGAAAAGTAAGGTCACTAATGACGGTTTACTGTATATATAAATTCGAGAACTAAAGAATATTGACACTTTCAAGAAAAAACTGAATTATGCATAATGTAGCATAATATGAGTCGGTGAAATTGTTACAAATGCTGTATACTTTACTACAACACGCTTTCAGAAGACGTTGTAGTGATGTCGCTCAATCAATTTAAAATCTTTAAAAAAAACGTTCTAACATATTTTTTGCCGCCGTGAGAAATCCTCATGGGTACGCCACGGGGAAAAGGCTTTACGGACTTTTACCTGGTAAAACCCGACGGTGTTCCTGCCTACGTTCTTTGGCGTAAGCACGGGGTCAGAATACATCCGCACTTTCGTCGACGATATGCCCACAGGACTCCTCTATTCGTATTCCTGTTCTAGTGGCATACCACCTGTCTTCCCTCGGAATTGGTCCCGAACCCATTGCCCAGAGGCAACCCCTAGCGGGGAAGACGACGGTCGTGCACTACCCGTCCGCGCCCAACCCTTAGTCGTCATGTGGCAGGAGGATCTCCGTCCATCTTCCTCTCACACGTCACCTCCTTTTGCGACATCACGTCCGCAAGGGAGAGCACAGCATTCCTGCTGGCTTCTCTGGCCACCATGGCTCTAACCAAAACAAACAGTTAAAAGTCGTCTCCGACAACTGTTACGAGGAACCTCCCCGGCGGCCAGTCCACTGCGAACAGACAGCGAGTGTGTTGGCCGCGACACTCCTCCGTCATCTCTCTCCTTTCAACCTCACATGCCCGAGAGGACCTGTGTAAGGCGAAAGGTCAGCACCCCAAAACCTCTATCAGTCCGCTGCTCAAGGAAACTAAGTAACATTAGCTTTAACCAAAATAACATTAGGTAAAGTAAGTTTGCCTGTCAGAGAGATGTTTCCAAGTGTAGAGGTAACTCTACCAATCACAGACATCGTTAATACAACAACTGCCAACGGAAATTGTAATTAAACTTTAGACAATTTCCGGAATAGAATTAAACCGGAAGTAACACATGTAATCGTTTTATTAATATAGTTAAAAAACAAGGCGAATGATACGTTGTTAAACTGCGTATGCTCGACCCGGCAAAGGAATCGCCGTCTCTGTGGAAAGCCGAGACCTTGGCAGAGGCCTTGTGGCCAACAAGTGACGACGCGGAAGTGTTCGGCATTGTTTCAGCATCTCGTGGGCGACACGCGCGGGGAGGAAGCGGATACGGAGTGCGGTATTTTTAAATATTACTCATGCTGTTTGTATGCAATCCATCATGTCTTGTGATACGGCGGCTGACGATATATTTATGGGCTATTTCCATGTCACTAAACGGAGCCCGCGGCTTTGTCCAGGTACTAATTACTCATATGTCTGACGTACATACTTGTGTACATGCTGATATAATAAAATGCAAGTTAATGGCAGGAAAAACCGAGTTCGAAGGCGCTTAATTATACAATTTAATAAACTTTCCAAGATTATCAACTAATCACACGTCATATTATTAATTAAAATGCGAAATCGAAATATTTTAAAATTCAGGAGGCTCAAATACTTCTTTTGAATCGCGATTAGTCCGTTGATAACAAATTTTGTGGCGTTATGTGGTGTTATGTTATGTGGTAGAAGTGACAAGGCTTTTAAGATGAAAGATTAATTTTATTTTACTAAATAGTACATACTAATTTAACAATTAAACTTAGGTATAGAAAGAAACAGAGTAACATTATAGTTTGGGAATCGGGGATGGAATGTCGTCGTCTGAAGTGGCGTCCGGGTACTTATATCCATCTGTGAGTCGTGCGAATGAGTGGGGTAGTTTCTTGCCTGGATAATTTAGGCTGAGAGTGGTTATCTAACATCTATTGATAAGAAACAGGCAGGATAGTCAGAAGCAACTTAAATAATACGTCTTTTGCATGCTTATGCAATGTAGAGGCATCCTTATTGATTGAAAGCTAACTGAATTACTTAAAAAGCAAAAAGAATTGAGTGCGAATGAATTACTTTAACATAAAAATATATGTATAGATTATGTATATAATTATGATAATTAGTATTTTATAATTTTGTTTCTAAATGCAGTAAAGCAGTCATTACGTAAGGGGACAAAGAGCCCAGTAGAACGAATAGGCTGCCAAAACTTAGTCCATTAACAACAATAAAACCCATGGCTGTTTAAAAATGCATTTTCCACGATACACACGTGGCCAATGAGTTATTTTGTATATATACACCGTTAATGAAATGCTTGCGAAGTCTCCATAATTGTGTGAAGAAATAGATCCGGCTTAAATTCCATTCATTATATTGGCTTGCAGTTTTTCTCAACTCGTAATCGTGAATCGAAGACGATAAATTGCTTCGATTTTTCCTTGTCCTTTCAAATCATCACCGTATATATAAAATCTGTCTATATATCTATATTATATACGAAAATCTCGAGTCGCGACGTTCGAAAACTGTGCTACTGACTTTTAAGTATTTCATTTTATAATAAAAAACAAAAACTAAAAATGTGTGCGTAAGTACACATGTCAGAAGTGAAACTTCTTTGGCAAACTAATTTTTAATCTTGTTTATATTTATACAAATGTAAAACTTAGAATAAGGAAGATATGTTAGGAATTTATTTGTCATTAAATCTCAAATGGCGAATTCTAAATAAAAATGCCACATGTTATTTGTAAATATTAAAACTTCCTAACCTTAAAACTAATTTGCATAAAAAACGCCGCACATCTTCGTGACGCTAATCACGCGTTTCATCCGTCAAAATTTCACCCTCATGCGCCTAAAGAAGTTTCTCTTCAATAACAATTGCAATATTTTTTGACACGAAGGCACGTTAAGTACGAATTATCCTGCTTAATATAATATATACGGTTGGAATAGGTATCCTAAACTCCTGGCTATGGGTTCCTTCATTCAATGTATGTCGTGGTTCACCCGGTGGAACTGGCCCAATCAGGAACTGTAGTCAGTGACCACAGCTGGTCTTGCCACTGTTTTATAGCTGGGTTTTAGCGCTGTTATATAGTTGAGTTCTTCCACTGATAGGCAACTGAATTTCACTACGGTTATAAGGTTGGGTTATACTATAATTAGATAGCTGGGTATAAACACCGTTATACAGCTCAACTCTACCTTTGTTATACAGCTACATTCTAGCACTTTTATACAGCTGGGTCATAGCACCGCTACATAGCATCTTTGATTGAGTAGATAATGCATAATTAAAAAATTAGTTCCTTAGTAACAATTAGCTAAGAAACGGGTGAAGCTGTGGGCTTTTATTAGTCACTTGCGCTTCCTTTAAGAGACAGGATACAAACTGGGTGTAATTAATCAAAACGAGTTATACCCGGATGCAAACTATCAAGAAGTTACTTAATAACGTAAACAATGCTTCATTCTTCACTAGATGAAACATGCGACTTTGTTTTATTTTAAAGCACTTTTGGTTTATACATAACAGGTTTTTTCTATCACATCTGATCACTCGAGTTATGATATCATGGCTCTTTTAGTGTAAATTCCAGGGAAAAACCTATACTTAATTATTAGTTCGTGCCAGAAAAGTGAATATGCTCTTTGTTATGTAGTTTATTTATTCTTCTGTAACAAACACCCAACATTGTTTTAACAAAACTTTAGGGTACTTTTATTTGTAATCAAAAAGCGTACAATCTTTTTACACGTCTATAGATATAAATGAAAAAGATCATTGTAAAGATAACTTAAATAATGATGCGAACAAATGCAAAATTAAGTCAACCTGGTTCCATTTGGACTCACTCGTTTTAACAACATAACAAAAAAATTGTATAATACTATATAAATAGCAGAGAAAATGATGAAATTTATTGATAGGAAAGCTAATGTAAATGTTATATTTAGAAATTACTAATACTATTTTCATTGATTTAATAGTCGTTATAGAGACGATTTTGATAAATATATTCCTGAGGCAAAATTTGCATTATCTTTTACAGATTTCGAAAAAAAAATAACGGTTAATGTATAGCGGTTTCATTGGTGGAAAGCTGATATGTGTTACGGCAACTTGGCTCCTTTTATTTTAGAGAGAAAGGCCTCCGGAACTACGCGGGTAACACCGCGGAGAATGGCTCGTAGCAAGCAAAAACAGTGACCTCAAGCTCCATAGCAAATAATAGCCTTTGAATCGAACTATTGCATTGAACTTGAACTACACTTGAAAGTGGAAATACTTGAGATGTTAATTCACAAGTCTATTGAGATGGCCAAATGAACACGAGTTCATTGAAGGCTTTTGCATAATTTATTATAACATATCGATAGAAATTTACATTCGTTGAATAGATATTTGACTTTTCAATGTATACACGTGATAAAAAAAGGAAAGTAGCAGCCTTTTTTTATTTGCTGACAGGTTAGCGCTTGATCTGTAATCACACCTGATGAAGAGATGTTACAGTTGATGGTAGCTGGCAGCGCTTTAATCTGGTAAGAGGCCATATACCTCTTATTGTTTCTGCACAGCATCGTACTGTGATAAAAGACTTTTTGCTTGGCGGTACGTCTTTGCTGGTAGGGAGGATAACTAGCCACGGCCTAAGCCTCCCATCAGTCCAGGCTCATGTTAATAAGAAAATTGAACACTTCATAAGTTCGGTCTACTGGGAATCGAACCCAGAAACCCTGCTAGCAGAACGAATACATATGCCGCTAAATCAGCAAGATCGTCGAAACCTCCCGTTGTTGGGCTTCTTAGGCTACACACATCCTATATTATTATCCTATATTGCTCCCCGGATATGGTCTACTGACGTTTCTTCTACCGAAAAATCTTTGTTAAACGAATCGTAACCTAACCTAACTTTTATGTAACAAAACCGAATTGTAACAAATTGTGGTCTGTTATAGGGGTTGCATTGCATATTTATTTTGACACGACATTGTGGTGTGACCACTTGCCACCAGGATGTTCGAGCCACTCGAAGAGCCGCTTATCCCGCGGCCGAGAAAAGTAAACGAGGATATCCATTTATGTGTTTACATTTCCTATGTGCAAGTGTAAGTGTTAAGTGTTATGTTATTCGTCGGCCGCGGGTTCATTGCCACTGTTTAGCGACGCCATTACACGTCCCTGCAAACGTTTAGCTCTAATGGACACGCTAGATTCCAGAGTAAATATTAGATCTACCGGTACCATATGTAACAATAGAAGCCTTCAAAACTTCTTTCAGTTTTCAGTTCAGATCTAAACTTCACATGAAAAAGTGATATCCACAAAAGAACTGTATCGATTTGTTTGTAAATATTATTTTTTCCTATTATTTTAATAATACCGTCACACAAAAAAAGCAAGTGGAAAGTGTAGGTATTTCGACCCTCTGAATCCCAATTTAGGGTCAATTTAACCTGTACTCCCTTGAAATTCCAAGAAAACTTAAAAAAACCGGAAAATGACGAGAACTTGCGATTTTAGTACATAAAATTGAAAATGCAGCTTTCTAATGGTGAAAAATTTTTTGAAATCGGTCCAGTAGTTAAAAACATACAAAAACACAAATGTTTCATTCTTATAATATTAGTTTAGATGTGACCTGTAAGGATTTATTATAGAGATAACATAGAAAACTTGCAAAAAGATAAAACTTAACTAATTGCAGATACACAATAAAAGAACTACGATATCGGATATCGATAAGTTTATATTTTTAATGGCATCTAGCCTTGGACATAATTGCGCATATTTCGGGAGTTTGCAAAGGTGTCCCTTAACATGGTGACGACGTCTATTTCATACAGTTTCTTATTAAAAAATGCAATTTCACATGTTTTCTATATTATTGTATCAAGGGTTTTTGAAGTTATACTTCTTTTGGCGCGTTAGGGACAAATGATGAGATTAAACTTTTACGATGCACGCGCACACCGTCACAACAAACCGACACCCTGAAGTTAGCTATAGCTGAAGTTTTTAAAAAGGTTTTTATCTTGTTACGCCAAAGGAGTATAACTAACACACATACACTTTTTTACATTAATTGTCATTTGTACATACAACTCAGTTTGAAGTCGTTATTTTAATGACGACTGTGATTGGAAGAGTTATTATTTTTCGAGTGGGGAATTTAACAAGGGGGTATAATTGATGGTAACGCAAGAGAGCGAGATTCATTGTATTTGTAGCACGAACAAAGTGAAGAATTGGAAATTGAGCCTTCCATATTATTCAAGGTCTAGAAAAAAAAGAAAATAGAACAGATTCTTTAAAATTATTTACTCAATTGCCTTGAAATTTGGGATTCAAATCCCTTTCGCAACGTAGACACTTACTACCGGGATTACCTCATATTTCCATGGGATCGGGATATAGTAATGAAAAACGATCACCTACCGTGAGACCTCTAGAAGTATTGATTCCATTGACTTCGAATCAGGTAATATATTTGTTTTTGCAATGTAGACTGTTTTTAAGAATGGGTTTCCTCATACTTCGACGGGGTAGAGAACTGCGCGGATAACCGCTCGGAGCAGCTAATAAAATATATATAAAACTAGATGAAATTCTACACCACCTGTACTTCAAGATTAAAAACAAAACGATAGTACATTATCACTTAAAATCCACTCGTGGTTTTTATCTGACTCGCCAAAACGATAAGCATCGAGGAAATGAATTTGACAACATACTATCGGGGAATCTAAGGCGAAGTCAGCTCAGAGCCGTCGTATAATCTCGCGATATCTGTCGTGGAGTAATCTGTTATTACTACTCGCATTACGCGAGGCGATAAAAGTGAAGCAGTTTCATTAGCTTTCTGATAACAAACAGGAAATTTGGAAAATAATTGAACGAGTTATTTGCGTGATTGTTATCATAGGACGTGCGGTCGACGATTAAGTCTATATCAATATTAAAAACTAGCTTGTGCCGCCGACTCCGCCATAGGATCCAGAGGGATATTGCTACTATGGCTTTCATTGCTATATCAAAATACCATTAAGAAACCAATATTTTATGAGACTGTATATTCAATAATTCAAAAAAAAATTACATACCAACGAAAAAAATATCAGATTGTTTTTTCAAACAATGTAAAATAGAACTTTATTTCGCTACTGATTTATCTTTTCATTCAAATTATTATTAATAATATTATAAGGTATATTTATTAAGATGCATTGAGAGACTCAATTTAATGTCATTGTTAGTAACGCTTTATTGCGCTTTCGTAGATTTAGAAAAGGCCTATGATCGAGTGGTGAGGAATGAGCTGTGGTCAACGTTATCTACGTATGGGGTGAGCGGTTGTCTGATCCAAGCATTGAAGTCTCTCTATGAGGGTTCTAGTGCCTGTGTCAGAATAAACGGAGCGTACACGGAGTGGTTTCCTGTCGAAAGAGGTGTTCGACAGGGATGTGTTGCGTCACCATGGCTGTTCAACCTTTTCATGGATAAATGTTTGACAGATTTAAAAGAATGTATGTATGGGTTAAGAATGAATGAATTAGTCATCAAATGTTTACTCTACGCTGATGATCAAGTAATACTTGCGTCATCCGCTAACGAGCTTCAGGAGATGCTAAATATTATGAATGAAGCTTTGAAAGGGAAAGGAATGAAAGTGAATGTAAACAAAACGAAAGTTATGCTTTTTGAACGAGATGAATCTATGATGAATGGCAATATTTTGATAGATGGGGAACAAGTGGAAGAGGTGAAAGAATTTGTATACTTGGGATCTAAATTTACAAAAGATGGAAC
>JACTOM010000853.1:148894-218586 GCA_015832385.1 Elymnias hypermnestra | reverse complement strand
TTCGAGCCCGTTTCAAAACATGTTTCGGAGGATTTATATTTTACGAGAGAGAGAAAGATGTGTATAAGAGACAGTCATATAACTTACGAAACCAAAACAAACTTGTTATAAGTTCTAATAGGCTGCATAAGATTAACAACTCATTTAAGGGTAACTGTATACGTTTCTATAATAAACTCCCACAAGACTTTTTAGAAATGTCAATTAATAAATTCAAAGTCTTTGTTAAAAGAAAGTCGATAGAAAACTCGTATTATAAGTTGCAAGAGTACTTAGACGATAGAAACGCGTGGGAGTGAACGAATTGCTCTAATTTTAATTAAAATATAGTAACCTAATATGATATTGTCATGATGATGGTAACAAAAAAAAATACCCGACTGAGTTTGTTGTGGGTTCTTCTCGGCGAAGGAACCCTCCTAACTTTAGATTTTAAGCCGATCTTGAGTACCATCATCAGACGTATATTAGAATCAGAATGTGGAAAAAAATATTAATTGACGATTCAAAAGTGCTGTAATATGCTTACTTGAATAAAGATATTTTGATTTGAAATATGTACTATTATTACCAAGCTTAAGAGGTTGAATTTCTTTGTTAGTTTAAACCCGTTATCACAGGAATCAGGTTCAAATTGATAAATCCTTTTAGCATTGGGTAGCCCTTTTAACGAGGAAGACAATAGCTATATAACATCACGCTAAAACCAATAGGAAAGGAGTATTAAAGAAAATTGTTACAAAAACGGGGAAAATACACTCCCTTAAAAAGCAGAGTGCGTTATGTTAACGGTTAGAGTTACACACCACCTTTTTAATCGTTCTAAAAAACACCAGAATACATACATACATACATACATAGCATCACGCCTTCGCTTCTTTCAATCTCATTAAACCTTTCATACAAGTTCGTCGGTTTAGAGTACTCTTGACCTGGCCGTTATTTAAAATGTCCTGGATTTGGTCCAATAACTTTCCCATTCACTCTTGACTCATAAATCCTTTTTGTCAGTCTCCTTTCATTCATTCTCTCTACGTGCCCAAACCATCTAAGCATAACAATAAACATCAACACCAGAATCATGGTAATCAAATTTTGTTCTACCTCCCACTCTTTCTTATGTAAAGCAGACGAAGTTGATCACGATTGAGCTAGTCTATAACAATAGAAAAAATTATTTTCATATACATACGTTGGTAACGTAAAACCTTGTAATCTAATGTAATAATATATTTGCTGTACCGGGTCAAACAGTGCTGGGTTTTCCGATTAATATATCCATTATTATCACTGGAATTACCGCGAGTAATTTAAGATTGGAAATATAACTGAAATTACCTACCTGTTAAAATTATAATATACTAGTTTTTACCCGTGATTTCTATCGCGTCACGCGTTGCCACGAAAACCTCAGCCTTCCGACATTTTCCTCCTCAAAAAGAGAATTTTCATCAATCTTTTCTCAACTGATTTATCTACCTGTTTATGTTACTATATTATGTACACACTCCCCGTTTAAGAGCAATATATATATATACAAGTATGCATACTTAAATTCTTAATTAAGTTTGAAGCAAATCGAAACATGCAATTAAAGCCATCATACAAATTAAAAGCTTTGTGTGGATTTATGAAACGATTGATTCGAATCATGGCCTTTCACTTTACTTACAGTCCGAGGGTGTAATGCGACATGCGATATATAGACGCAAAAGTAAAGGGCGATGGATGACACTTCCACTTTTAGAAATGCTCTACCCCTATAAGTTTTATAAAGAAATAGTCTACAATCGTCTCCAGTGGTTTATATATCAGCTAAGCCATATATTTGATGCTTATTATTTAACTTGGTTGACAACACGGCTTATACATAAAAAAATTAAAATAAGTTAGAGAGAAACCTATCCTATGTCTTCGGAACAAATCCAGCAAAGTTAAATATAAAAAGATCAGGATCGGTGGAATGGTTTCGGAGATCGTCGCGATCAAACTTCTTATGGTTTCTTCGCAATGCTTTGTGACATATATTTGCTGATAGAGTAACTAGCCACGGCCGAAGCCTTCCACCGATCCAGACCCAGACAAATTAGAAAATAAATTTTCCTAAATTCACTTCCCCGAGTCGAACACAGGACCTCTGCTAGCGAAGTGAGTTCCCACAGCACTGCATCAGCAAAGTTGACGAATTTTATATGTCAACAGAAAATTTTAGGTCTTTTTTAAAATGCATTGCAAACATTTAAAAAGTCCGTCAATTAATTATCGCTTATCACCACGTCAGGGGCAACTTCAGCGTAATTGTCAATATGAACTAATTAATAGATTGTTGAACTTTAGTTCACAGCCTGTGCTATATTATAGTTTAGAGGCTATATAAACAGGCCATTTATTAAGATTTAAAATTACAGATCAGTTCTCTGTAGCCTATGTTGAAAGTCACGTCAAAATCGAATAAGACGTTTAAGAGATTGACGGAAACAAACATACTTTGATAAACGAGCGGTGGTTAGGTTATTACCGGGAGAAAAAGTGAGATAATCGCATGCCTGCTCGTGGAATCTAACTGGGAGAGAACGAGGCACTTTTATCCCGCATACAGGGGCCGGTCGGGCATAAGTGAACTTTTCATCCTAGTGTAAGAAAAAAGTTGTTATATGCGCTGTGGCTAAAATAAACAATGAATGAGCTGTCTTACCTAGCAAATATGAAGGGTATAATATTTTTCATATGATAAATAACAATAAAAGCCTTTATACACTATTAATCTTGCAAATTATGTAAATTTTTGTCCTGGTTAATTTTAATTTTTAATAAATATTTTTAAATTTTAATGTCAATAATTATATTCTTAATCTATTTAGTCAAGTAGTCATTTATATTTAGTCAAATTAGTCTGGCGTAAAAGTCGCCTCTTCCGCGTAGGCCTCCCCCAAATTCTTCCAGTTAACTCTATCTCTGGCTTGGCGCATCCAGTCTGGACCTACTCTACCTAAAGATATCTCTCCATCTTTTCTTTTGTCGACCTCTTTTTCTTTTCTTGTCTCTGGGAATCCATTCTGTCACTTTCTTAGTCCATCTTGAGTCAACTAGTCTGCATACATGTCCTGCCCATTTCCATTTTAACGCTCTGATGATTTTTATTATGTCTTTTAATTTAGTTCTTTTTCGTATTATTTTGTTATTTATTCTGTCTTTGAGTTTTAATCCTAACATGCTTCTTTCGATTTTCCTTTGACAAACGGCCAGCTTTTCTTCCTCTTCCTTTCTTAAAGCCCACGTTTGGCAACCGTATGACAAGCATGGTAGGATAGCGACTTCAAATAGTTTTTTCTTTATTTTAGCACTAATATCTTTTCCTTTCATGATTTCCAAAATTTCCTCCACGCACAGGTTATCCTTCGCTGTATTTCCTTGTCGGTATTGTTTTCGAAAGAAACTAATCGACCTAAGTATACATAGTTTTGGACATACTCTATCGTTTCGCCGTACATTTTTATATTGGTTTTTTCTGCATTTGTCATGATTTTTGTTTTTGCTGTATTCAGAAGTAAGCCCGCCCTCTTGCCTTCACTAGCTAGTTCGTATAGAATTTTTCATATAGAAATAGATAGACACACTCGTTTGCGGTCCTTTCTATAAAACAATGAATCTCGGCGGTTTCATGTGCAATAAAATATGATTGTGCTGCCGTAAGTTATAGAGTGAAGATACAATAAGTCTATTTGTAACTGATCATGTTTGTGTCAGTAATTTACAAGATAGTTCCTTATAAAATGAAACAATCGTCGTTCATGATATATGCACTTAATAAACGAGGAAAAAGAGCGCTGACGTAACGAGATTGTGACATAACTATACAATCGACAGGAGTTGTTCTTCGAAACAATAATATATTGTTGTGTTAAATTAAAGTAGATAGTGTTTGCACTTCCACGATGTGTCGATCATCCGAGTGGCTGTCAACGTCGCGATAACGTTATCGGTGCGCGAACAGCTGTCCCGGAAACACTGGCGCGCGTGACGTCAGCGCACTTCGCAACTCCGCCTGCTGCTAGGAAATAACGCAGTTCCTTATTGCCACGCCGAGGATTAGAGCGTTTACATGAACTGACAACAGAGTTAGGGAATTCTCGATGATACTAACAATAACAATTCTTCATTATAAGAATATACAAATGGCGTATCGTTTGCCCCCCGACGCCGAGACCGTAATCCTCGAGGACTTGAGTGCCGTCTTTGACCATCGATATAGTTCCTGCGCCGCCAACTCAGCCTGAGCTCCCATCACAATACAGAACCTCTACTCTAGATATGCCAAAGAAGCTTCTGCATTAGGTTTGATTTTGGAGTTTTGTCTCCTGGACCATCGATCAAAATCCATTAACGGACTTTTCTCAATCCGCCATCCGGAAACGCGCTATCTAGAGCGACAGATAGTAACAATTATAATAAAGTTCTTAATCTCGATCACTGGTCATAATGTGCGCTCAAGGATCTGGGTAATCCGATGAACATTCCAGAAGCATTGTCATATCGGAATCGTAAGGCGCTGCACTGTTTTTGCGCATATCAAATCCACAAGCAGCTCGTGGCAACGAGAAAATCTATGCTCTAGGCTCTAAAAACCCTCTCTGATATGAGTGATGAGGCCTGTGCCCAGCAGAGGGATTAATGGGTTGCTACTTAACTTTGTACTTTTTATTAGAGTCCCGTACAACTTAGTTGGGGGAACCTTAGAAGGCAATATTCTGATAGTCAACTTCTTAGATATTTCCTTTTTTTCATGATAAAATAAAAGTGACTTAAAATCTAAAGTTACACTTCATCTTTGAAATTTAAGCATGATTTTTCCAACTAGCTTTCTTTTAGGTGTAATTTAAATTTATTGATTGACATCTCTAGAACGTTTTCTGGAAGCTCGTCATAGAAATATCAAACACGTGAGACTGTGAGTTCACGATCTACAGTTCGCAACTTTAACTGCTTGTAGGAAATAGCGTAGTTCCTTATTACTATATCAACAATAGAGTATTTAATATGGAAGGCATATTGAGTTAAGAAATTATCATATACCGCACCTAGGTGCCATACAATACGTTTTATAACTTAACATCAGGTGTCAATAATCAAATATGGCTATTTATTGAGATTAAAGTTGATAACTTTAATTTAATGCAAGGAATAACTGGAATCTTAGCTGTGTTGATTTACAAATGCATTTAATATTTTGTTTCATTATTATTTGTCGGGGACAAAGTCCATGGCGACTGCTACATAAGCATTTGTGTTTGGCCGACACAGCGGATTGTATCACTACACAATAACAAAACAAAGTTATTTGCTTAGTTAAGCTAGCATAGGTGTTACTCAGTTGTAAGTCACTGACTGCAGCTCATAAATAGGATCGACCAGGGAAGTACGACGACACATACAATTGTTGGTGGGAGTAGGAAAGATTTGGTAAAATGTGCCATTAAGCACACCGACTAGGAGGGAAGGTGGGAAAGACAGAATACCCACTAAAACCCGACGGACCCTCGTCATCCTAAAGTGGAGTAATAGCGGGCTATTCCAATTTGTCCTAGATGAAGCCCAGACGAAGTTCAAGGCGCTGGAAGGAAGCTCGCAAATCGGCGTCCCCCACCACCCAATCTTTTGCAACGAATAGTAGGGGCGCGAAGCGTAACCTCTCGCCTATTCTCAAGTGCCTCCTTTATTGACATGACGGTCTCGTAAAAACAACCAACGGCTCTCCAACCAGATTTGATGGTTTGACACCCGAAGATGCCGCTAGGATTCCCACGGTGTAACAAAATCTCCCGAGTCCTAACGCAGCTGAATTACATTAGCTATTTGGGGATAAGGCTGGCTTCTTGCTTTCTATGCAATTGCCTTTAACGGAGGGAACCTCTCGTTGGTGAGTCTAGTTAGTGCAATTCGTACTAACGAGACTGGCTGGAAGGCGGCTGCCTCCTTTTATGAGTGTATAATATCGCTGAAGGAGGTATCGGAACAAGTAAAGCAGAACGTTGTAGATGGATGCGTATATATGCGTATCTCTTTCTAAAGTGTCAGAATGGAATGCGCAGACGAATCTTTGGATCTTCACACATGGATGTCGAAGGTTTCACGCGCTTTTAGTGGGTATTCTGGCGTATCTGTGAGTTTCACACCCACGAACCAGGGTTCATAAAGGAATTTCCCAGAATCTATATATATGTCGTAGAATAAGAGAGAACGGAGAAGCATAAAGCACAGGGGCGTAAGGTTCTCCGCCGACATCGTTATTCATTTCTTATACTGTGGGCGTTCGTAGGTAATGTTGGTGCAATCAAACACTTTATTAATTAACTAGGATTATAATGTTCAATCACTTAATGTTCCCGATATGACTTTACACAAACTCATTAACAATAACAGCTTGGAACACAACACTTTCAATAGTCGACCACTCCGGCCGACCGCCACTCGAGAACTGCCGAGAGACGCGACGGACTGCCACTAATTGACTCTGCCCCCACGCCGATACACAGATGGCGCCAGCGTTCCACAAACTATTACACGCGGACCAGCGATCCACAGACTCTTGCACTCCGACATATATATGGTTGCGGATATGCCACTCCCAGTAGACTCATTCGTATCCTGGCCATTGCATTCGCACAGTAGGTGCCTTACTGTTTCTTCTTCCTCATTGCAGGCTCTGCAAGTAGAGTCTTACGCAATGCCCAAGCTCTCTCTCACACTTGACTTCTATTTATTGAAACAAAATCAACGCTTATTATTTGTTAATTTCCTTCGTAAGACACAAACAATATATTAGTTGGCCATTAGCAATCGCGTGAATGGTAATTCCATTACACGTGCAGAATAAATACGTGCATTATAAAAGATACATCAGCCAACGCTATCTGTAAAAGCGGATATTAAAATAACAATTTATCGACAATTGTTATTCGTTTCGTGTTACATAAAATACATTACAATTTTTATTGTTTCCACTTTTATGTTTTTATATAAACTACACTTTTTTTTAATGAACAATCGAATAACAGCGTACGGTTTACCTGGATTTTATTGAATCCAGTCGCAAATGGATTAAAAGGTAATCCCGTTAAATGGATATATGATTGATTTATAAATAACTTGTCGCTTTTATTCCCACTTACAAAAATCTATTTATGTAGATAACTAGACGACTCGCGCAATTTCGTCTGCCTTACATAATAGAGATAACAAATATGGTTAGTATAACAAAGGTAATAGTGAGACAATCTTAAAAGATAATTATAGGTTGTCAAGGTGTCTTTCTTAGAATTTTTTATAAGGAAAATCTTGGTCATACACGATCGTTGCGTAACTTTAAACATTTACATAGTGCACGCAAGGGAAGTTTTTAAAGCGAATACATTTTTCCGGTTCTATAGAGTTTATAGTCTTTATCGCTAGATTTCCTATCTACCCTTAAAAGAATTTTTAATTAGAACTAGTTGTCCCTAAGAATGGTGCGTTCAACCAAATCAACAAATATTTCACGCTTATGTAACTTATAATATTTAACCATTTCTCGTTTAATAATAATAATTTGGAATATTTATGTATAAATTAAAATAAATCCTACCCTACGTCTGAAGTCGAAACAAAGCAATCAAAATGAAAAAAAGTCATGATAATAGCATTGTTCATTGCGCTGAAACACTATTGAATGAGAAATTTAATTATGTACAGATAAGTTGTTGTATTTAAGAATGTTTGGTTTTTAACTCTATTTTGTCTCTGTTTCATTTAAGTTGTACTGACCAGATAGGTGGGTTAGTAGATAAAGATTTGTAGCTTTAAGCCCATCTTTTGCAATTTGTACAATGAAAGGTTATAAGTATGGATATTTGTAGGTATAAAAATGGACACTTTAGAGATAAGGCTACGCAGACAAAATCTAAACATGTTCCTATCAAATTACATGAAACTGCTGATGACAAATGATCCCGCGCCCGTCCAGTATGCGGGCTGTGTGTATGTATATGCATACACACATAAACGAGCTTGATTTCTTTTCGCAATTGGAGCAATTGACCGCGATGAGTGCCTCGTCACCCTTCCGCTATGGACTCGTCGACACAATCCTATGCTATGACAAAAATAAGCGCAACTAAATTATATAAATTACACGGTTCAACATACATTTGCACTTTAACTATAAGGTATAAAATTTTGATAGTTTCGATCAAATGAGAAAAGGAAATATACGACGTGATAAAGTTTGCTGAACATTGAACTATTACAATTACTATGCGAAGTTTTGTTACTCTAATCTATACACGCAATGGAACAACAATGGAATGGAACAAATTGTAGACAACTGTCATAAATACAAATGAATATGAAGTAAATCGAGGACTGAACTTCTCTATCTGCCACCGTGGCATCTTGGAAGCGGTTCGCCAGCTGCGCGTGGTTGCAACGGGCGATGACGCGCGGCGGAAGGGTGGCGGTGTGTTCAATTGCCGCAATTGCCACTAATTGTGGCCGCGACCGCGCCAGGGCTGGCCCTAGGGCTGACCGACACCGTCTCGGGGCGTGCCCAAGGAACGGCCTGTCGAAGGCCCACTGCCAACAAATGTACAGAAGGCACTTTTGTTGAATAATTTTCACTTAAAGGATCTGTGCCTCTCTAAAATATCTATGGTTTTTGTAATGCCAAGAAGCTTAATATTTTTGGAATTTGTATATAAAATAGTAACTAATAAATAATTACATAATTATAAAACCTTTTTTTCGTTCAGGCAGACTTGACTACACTATTACGCAATACGATAGACAAATATAGATAAATTATATTATAGCTAAATGTGACCTAGGAGCACCGCTCAGCTACTAATTTTGGGCTTTAGCCCAACGCTGGTTTTCAGCGACGACCCTAACAATGTTCTGTTAAACTACATAGATGAATATACTATATAAAGGTAAATAAATAAATACGTATGAGACGGAAATGTCAGTATCAGCCTATTTTGTATAATATAATTACTTAACATTAAAAGGGGATAGACATGAAGGCGTAAATGAATAATAGGCCACTCCCGGGCAGTCCTCACGTATTAGCGGGATTTTTGAAATAAGATCCAAGATGCTGCTTAAACGTTATACATATCCCAAAATTGCTCTAGAGAAATTCGTTTTTTTATTCCGATTATATCCCGATATCCTTGCTGGAATATTTGTGCGAGTATACACATCCCCAGCAAAGGTTCTGGAATCAATTCTCCGCCACGGCAAATTTGGGAAATCGTACTTCATTTACACAGGAGAAAGTGGAAAATTGGTGTTAAATGATGAGAGGTTTATCTAGGTTTGATCCTACCGCGAAAAACATACCGCTAATCAATATATTGCCGTTCTATACGCTGCTTTGTAGAAAATACTACGGCGTAATGAATAGTATTGTCATATCATCAAACCATACATGATCAGGACTGTATGATTTGTTTCGTATTTTTGTTGGAGGTAACCCTACAAGCTCACCACGACAGAGAAGGATATATCACACGACGTTATTAAGCGCACCGCGTGTGCGTGTGCGTGATAAACATTGCCATACTCTGGGGCCGGTTCTGATTCGCTTTCATGATACCCTGTGGTCTAGTTAACCTTTTAAGATGCTCCTTTTGCACTAACAATCTGTTTTTTCCTTTTAAACGCATGATTAACGAGACATTACGGATTTCAAGTCTGCAATGCATATATTCTCATACTGTATATTATAAAACAGAAACGTCCTCAGGGTATGTCTGTCTCTTCGCCATTAACTCTTTAAGCGGTTTTACTAAATTTGTCAAGGTTTTGTGTGAATTGGTTGAAATACTGATATATAAATAATTGTTGGTAATAGCGAAAAATTTAGCCGCATGTAAAAATTCATCGAATACGTTGCATAATCCTTACAGATATGACGTAACAATATATTGATAAGACATTTCCTCGTTTATAGGTCTACAATGCATATATCTATCTATTGAGGATAACTCACTATATTCATTTTATCGTCTCACAAAATGGCCATATACAATGCGGTACAGGAAAGACATTTACGGAGACAAGATAATTACCTATCCATTTAAATGGGTTAATTACCTTTAATGTTCTGTTATAGTATTATTGTAATTTATTTTACAGCACATAATTTAAATGTATAACTTAGGAGATATCGCAGCGATACTTAAATACTCGCTTAAAATCGCTAAATCTAATCCATATGTTTGAAGACAAAAATATGAAGCCATATTCTGTAATACTCGTGCAAAGCCGGGGCTGGTACTAGTGTCTAATAAATCACAAAATAACTATATCTACGTTACCTACCACCTATTTTATATAATAAATAATNTTATTTCACTAAATAAGGGAACGTGAAGTTATAGCGTCTGACGTTAACGGGCACCGGAACCGGAACCGGAACCTATTTTATATAGTATATATTAATACATAAGTGTGTTTTTGTAAGGTTGATCGAGTATCTTCCTGTTGATTATAATAAAAAAACTAAAGCCGCTCTAGCATTTAAATATCAAACATATAAATATTTTGTATAATTCAGTGGTATTAATATTGAAGGTTTCGTTTTCTTTTCCATTTCCTACTATAAGGTCACGCTCTCCCTATAGCTTACTTTAATTTTTAATGTATATAAAGGGACTTACCATGTTATAAGTTTGAATCCTGAGCACGTACCACAAAACTTATGGGCTTAATTGTTGCTTTTCGGTTGTGAAAAATAACGAACGTAAGCCAGCATATCCCAGGTGTGATTTTGGGGGTATGTGTTTAAAAACCCTTACTCCTACGAGTGAGAAGGATAGCAATGAGACCCTAATAGGCCGGTGTTTTGTGGAAACTGCCTTTATGAACCCCGGTGAAGAAATCTTTCTAAATGTGATCGCTAGAGGGTCCCGTTCGCATTTGACTCTAATGACTCGGATGACGCGATAAGGATTTACGGTTTACATACATTAGAAGGCAACCGCCCTCCACCTATATCCTCTGGCGAGCAGTGAAAAGGGCCCCCTGGGTGTCCTGCCAACTTGGATTAGAGTAAGAAGTCGGCAGTGGAATGGTAAAAGGCTGCTGCTTATTTTCTTTAAAAAAAATTATGTGGGAAATGCTTTTAGGCATCCCGCTGGAAGGCGAAATTCTTCTATTCGGGAAGGTAGGACTCACTGATGTATCTACGATCGCTCGAGGGTCCTTTTCGCATTGCACTCTGAGGGTTTACGGTTTTTTAATACGGACAGTGCAGCGCCTACTCCCTCTGCCTCTCGGTTACACTCGCCTGCTAAGACTCAATAATAATAATGATCGCATCGCCTCCACGCAATGCAATATTGGCACGTACGCGGGGAAGGATTGAATAGCGAGATCAGGCGGCGATTCTCGCGACGCCAAGATGGCGGCATGCGGAAGTGTGTGCGACTTCCGCGTCGCCCTGCGAGTGCGCACCGCCCACCGTCACGACTGCATGCATTATTGACCGACTGGCACCGACACATTGCGACGTACCGGGGACGAAACACAACACCGGTCTATTCCTATTTATTTATTCACTTTCAAGAACAGTTTCGACGGCCTCGCTGGCGCAGTGATGCGAGTATTCGCTATGCTAGCGGAGGTCCCGGGTTCGACCCCGGTAGGACGAATTTAGGAAATTGTATTTTCTAATTTGTCTGAGTCTGGACTGGTGGGAGGCTTCGGCCGTGGCTAGTTACCACCCTACCAGCAAAAACGTACCGCCAAACAAAGAGATTTGTGTTCCGGTACGATGCTGTGTAGAAACCGTAAGGGGTATATCGCCTCTTAACAGATTAGCGCGCTTCCATCTTAGACTGTATCATCACTTACCATCAGGTGAGATCACAGTGAAGCGCTAATCTGACAGCAATAAAAAAAACAGTACAGTGGTATCTTAAATACATAAGAACGATGATCCTGCAGTAGTATGTTGCAGTGATCAACGTCTTCCCTTATACAAAACACAGGTTGTACATAATACTAGAACTATTTTAACAAATATATTTGGCATATATGAATGAGGAATGGAGCGAAGTTTTTTGAACCTGAAACTCAACTTATTGAGACAGAAGTGGAAGTGGGCTGGCCATATCCAAAGAGTCAAAGATAACAGATGGTCATACAGAGTAACTAACTGGTACCCAAGAGACTCTAAACGGAAGCAAGGCCAACCCCCAAAAAGATGGTGCGATGACCTAAAGAGAGTAGCAGGGAAGACGTGGACGCGTACAGCCAATAACAGATTGGAATGGCTGCAAATGGAGGAGGCTTTTACCGCCACAGGGGCGGTCCTTACAATAACTTACTAACTATACTAACATAGGTTAAGGAATGTTACTAACACAGTAATCCGGAAATTTGTAAATATCATAATAATTGCTTAATGTAAGGAATTAATAAAGCTTTTATTATTATTATTATATATGAATGAATATATATTTTTATGGGACAGTGTGCGAATGTAAATGTGTGTGTGTGTGTGTGTGTGTGTGTGAGCAAGGATGTATGTGGCGCGGTGTTTATGTGGTGAATGGACATATGATTGAGCGAGTGCATGCTTATTTGGCTCGGTATCATTGGGATTTATGTAACTAACTTTATGATTTCTTCAGTTTTTTCGTATGAGAATATTAAAAGAAACTCCGTACAATCTCTTTTACACTTGATAGCCGGTAAGAGGTAAATATTAAGGATTTTATTGATGTAATTACAAAGTACACAACTGATTTGTGTGTAGCGACGCCTTGCAATTGCACATCGAAGAACTTTTGTAGTACATACTGACTGTGGTCTTTTATATCTTATATATCATTTACTCACAGAACATTGATAAAATCGCTGGTCCCTATTAACACATCGGCGGAGTCCGGGAAACCCGTAAACACAGGCGTTAGGGGTGCAAGTGCATACACCGAATCTATTGTCAGCGTTACACAACCTAACGGCATAAAGGTTTCTGGCAGAATGTGGTGGGAAAATAGCCCGGTCCAGTTGTGTTAAGTAAGTTAGATTTACAAAAACACAATTGTGCTGGATTGCGGTTCGAAGTTAGTTTCATTGGTGAAATCTAGCGTGTTATCTTTACTTCGTAGTTATTGGACAAATTTTACACATCAGATTTTTACTTACTTGTCGCAACGTAGACGATCAATAATAAGCTTGTGTTTGATCATAAAATCCATAATTAAGAGTAATGTTGGTCCAATAAGTGCTGTAATTGGATTGATTGTTTTAAAAATTACGTTTACATACATACATAGCATCACGCCTCATTCCCATAGGGGTAAGCAGAAACAACATCCTTCCACTTGCCACGATCCTTGCATATCTCCCTCGCTTCTTTCACTCTCATTAAACCCTTCATACGAGTTTGTCGGTTTAGAGTACTCTTGACCTGGCCGTTATTTAAAATGTCCTGGAACGTTCGCCTCGGTCTTTCCCTTCCAACTTTCGCATTCACTCTTGACTCATAAATCCTTTTTGTCAATCTCCTTTCATTCATTCTCTCTACATGCCCAAGCCATCTAAGCATACCTTTTTCAATTTTAGTCACTACGTCTTCTTTTGTACCACAACGTTCTCTTATCACACTATTTCTCACTCTGTCACTCAGTTTTAATCCACTCATGCTTCTCAACGCTCTCATCTCTACCGCATTTATTTTACTTTTGTGATTCTTCTGCCATACCCAACTTTCACTACCATACATAAGTGTTGGCACCAACACTCCAGCATGCACTGCCAGTCTAGCCCTTTGAGACACCATCTGGCTATTCATAAAGGCGTGCAGAGCACCATTTACCATATTCCCTGCATTCACTCTCCTTTCAATATCACTTTCACATGTTCCATCTTTTGTAAATTTAGATCCCAAGTACACAAATTCTTTCACCTCTTCCACTTGTTCTACAATTACGTTTTGTTTCATTATATAATGTTTAAACACTATGTATATTTTCACTGACAGTATCAGTAGTTGTAATAAATTCTTACAGTTGGCGCTACTGTTATACTGACGCACGTGAAACCTTCATGGAAGTATAGCTTTACATTTAAATCTCTGACGTTTCCTTTTCAGGAAAAGACTACACAATGCGAAACCGATACGTAAGAATGAATAAAATCCCAATGAATAGCAATCATTTTGTGCAATCGATGAGGTGCTTTGCATGTACATAACTGCAACGAGTGTGTGAACTGTATAAGTGTACCCTCTCTTTCTAATTACGGAATATGTGGTGGAACAAAAAGAGATGACCTAGTTCGAGGACCGGTCGCGCCGTTGCACACATTACGCGATAGAACACGAGCTTGTAACGAACCTATGTACACACTTAACGGAACTTGCCATGTGAATTTTCTCGCCCTAGTGAACCCTATAGCTTTTTCGCAACGTTTTTCACATTTTTAGCACAATAGTAACGCTTGCATTGAGTGTTCAACCGAAATCATTACTTGTTATTCTTTTTCGCTGGGCAATGTTTACCCCCAATGTAAATTTAAGAGTATGTGGCTCGGCGATGGAGGAAACCCGCTAACACAAACTAAAACCCAGTGAAACCCTCTTCATCCACTAGTGGGACATCTAAGGACCACTCACTCATTCCTATCTGATGGTGTAATCTAATGTTGACGATGTAGTCTACATTGGCAGCTCGGGATTCGTAACGTTCGTACAGCCGCAAATTTATAAAGCAAATTTATAAAATTTCCCTTTGTAATGTGTCTAAGGTCTGGTGAGAAGTTTCGACCTTCTGACCAGCAAAAACGTGCCACCAATCAAAAAGCACGTTCTTGGATCTTAGATTATTTATATTTTATATAAATATATTTTACCACCAGATGAAATGCATGTAATTTAATGAAAAACAACCATGCAACAAGCCTTCGCATGGTTTCGGAGAAAAGAGGGATAGGAAGGTGAGAACTATATGGTTGACGAGCCGAACCCGGGAAAGAAAAAATTAATAAAAGCCTTTTCTCACGGGAATACAGACATGTCAGGCGGATAAATATTAGTATTACATAAATAATGAACAATGTTCAGAACCTGTCTCGCGTCCGTTTTGCATGTCGGAGGATTTCGTAATAACACCGCTCCGTTTAAAGCGCATGTAAGTCTAGACTTAGGTAAGACTTCCGATAAGGCAAGACTTATTGCTACAGGTAATGTAATTAAAACATTTCATTTTATCATATTTCTATTAAACATGTAATTGCGTGACTGATGCGATTCATGAGAAATTATTCAACGTCGAATTACAGGTACAGTGACATAAATTTTATTTATTCTATCACCAGCGAATAATACAGTAGAGCTGCAAGTATTTACATTAGACTGTCATATGGATTAGTGTGTATTGTAATAAATATTATATAATCCGTACACAGATTATAAATGCGAAAATATCAGTCTGTATTATGTTTTCAACTTTAAGCAGTTTCAGGGACTAAGGTTACATTGGGGACGAAAGATTATATGGAGACAAATCATTTTTTAAATTTAGGGATATAAAATTTTGTCATCTTCTGATTGCAAAATCAGAATAAAGCCTTTTTGCCATTTCAGTAAAGCGACGACAGGTTTGGACCTAGGTGTCGTTGTTATTAAACTACAGCATCGCTGCCGGTGATCGAAACGGTGGTGG
Source organism: Elymnias hypermnestra (assembly GCA_015832385.1). Lineage (NCBI taxonomy): Eukaryota > Metazoa > Arthropoda > Insecta > Lepidoptera > Nymphalidae > Elymnias > Elymnias hypermnestra. The sequence continues at coordinate 202,876 of JACTOM010000853.1, read as the reverse complement.
GGCTGCCAGGAGTGCAGGGTATGCACGTAAGGCAGCGCTCAGCACTTCCTGAAGGGTTTCGCAAGCGAATGGCGGGCGAGCATTTCGCGCCACTTTCGTAACGGTTGCGTTACCGGCGGCCTCACTCGCCGCAGGAAGTAAAAGTTCGAAGGTAAGAAAGTAGGTCTCTGTAATTGGCAACGCGCCTGCATACTGATGCCACGGTATTAATAGCCCGGCACCACCTGGCCACGGCGCAGGACATCTCCGAGTACATTTCACATATCGCGCAATGCGACAAGTACTCGGATTTGTTCCACTCGTAGAAATCGCGGGTGCCATTTCCATGAAACCCAATATAAAGACGTTAGGTCTTCATATTACGCTCACTCGTGTCCGACAAACTCAGACAGTGCCGAGTACTCGTTACCCTTGCAGAATCCCTGGGTTCCATTCCCTTCACAGCAAATTTAGGGAAGTTAGGTCATTTTGAGTGATGATGAATCTATATTTGATTGATTTATGTCACAGTATATATTGACACCGCCTGTGTCCACTCGTGTAATGCGATAAGTTCTCGTAGATAGATATAAGAATAAAAACTTTTTTATTTATCTCTTCCGCTAGCAGAAATCCCGAGATACATTTCCATAAGAGCAAATTTAGGAAAATCGGGATCATTAGATTGGCAACGCGTCTGCGTTCCGATATCATAATATAAAAACCTAAAAACACCTTTCTCCACTGCAAAACATCAAACATTACGTGTAACCATTTGGTAAAAATATTCAATATTAATTTCTCTAGTCCATCCTCCGGGTTCTATTCCGTTCCGGTTTGGGTTCAGGGTAATTATAAGGAAATTAGGTCCTAATGATTGGTAAGGCGTCTAAATATCGATGCTATAGTATGCCCACCGAAGGAGATCTAACAATACATCTCACTCATTCTCATAATGATGCTCTGAGTACTTGCTTGTCAAGTAGAACTCCAAAGTAGAGTCCACGCGATGGGCAATGGTGCAACAATATTAATAACCCCACAACACTTGTTGTTACTGTACGAAACATTACATCATCAACATAACTGCATCATGTATTGATGGCCTGTATTTATTTCCTTAGAAATACACTAGAGCTTTCCCAGCTGAGAATATTTAGGACTGAGCCTCATAGGAATGACCAGGACCAGGAGTTATGCAACAGACGTTTAAAAGGATTATGCTCGAACATAGACTATAAGATCAAAAATAAGTGAAGACATCTGTAGGAAAATAGAGGTTATTAATAAAGTCCAACAAATTCGTCTGCTGAAGTGATCTAGCCCAACGAATTAAACTATCAATACAGAGACGTCTCTCCACATAGTCCTCGTTGCTTTTAATTTGTTAATGTTTATTTTATTAAGTTTTTATTAAATGCAAGTATCAAATTTGCTTAATTAACCTTAAAAAGGAAATGTTTTTTTATTATAGAAGTTGACTGAAAGGAAAGTAAGTGGCAGAAAATATCAAATATTTCGCATGGAGGAAGGTCTTGAGAGTCGCACCACGAGGAAACACTGTGCAAGATTTTTTTTGGATAGCATGTATTGTTTGATAAATAAATAAAATAAAATAGTAAGCAAGTAATGATATAATTTAAGATGGTAAATTAGTAACCTGGTAAAAGTTAAAAACAACGTGATTGTTGAACAACAATTAAATGAAAACAATGTGAACGCTTTCGTCCATAACCAATCCATTTAAACTTAAATGAAACCAATCAATTAGAATAATCCTTATACATATAAAGTAGTAATGTTTAAAACGGTTAACCGTAATGAATCAACGCGTGGCCCACTTTTACATAAATAATGTTATAAATGTAAAACAATGTTAAAAACTTATGCACTTGTGGCCTTCAATTAATTGGTAATTGTCTTATAATTGTTATTCAATATTCGTCTTACGTTATGAATGTAATAACAAACACGTAATATACATTGGTAATTAATGTAAAGTAACGAGAGTCGAAAACGATCCATTGTAATTTCTAAGTGAACTTGAAATGAGAGTAATAACTTTAAAGTATTATAATTATTTCTATATTGACAGAAGTGCAAATGTTGTGTTTTGGATGCTTTTTGCTTCAAAGTTCTATACATTGTTTCATGTAAATGGCAATATTAATATATAATACTCGCCAAATCTAACAATCGTACAAGTAGTTCCAGATCCCGTGGGATTATCGAGATATCCGTCCAACGGGGCGTCTACATCAAGAGTACTACAGTAGTTACTACATTTCAAGTACCTTTAAAACTTTATATAAATTTACACAATATATATAACGAGAAATTACAACCTGGACTTCTGCTAAGCGAGCAAGTACTCATACTATTTCGCTTGTGAGATCATCGAGTTTTCCATTTTGGATTAACTTTCTAAGGAGCTTAATATACTCGTATATACATATATAAGGTCAGTATTTATAAACAACTAGCATTTTTGACATTTTGATGTTTATGTTATTTTAACCCACACAGACCCCAATTATCCACACCTTTGCCATCATTTTTTTTCATCATATAGCTTTTAAAAAAATACTGTGTAAAAACCTAAAATTAGTTCAAACGGTAGTATAACAATAATCATAGGATTTTATTCTCGATGCTTTATACGTAGGGGCTTATGCCATTTATTAAAAGAAGTAGAGATGTAGACTATAAGACACATGGAAAGGAAAAAGATCGATGGCTTCAAAATGTGGTGCTGAGGGCGCATGCTACGCGTTTTAAAATATTACGCGCCTAGTTGTACAGGAAAAACTAGAAGTCGCTAGACCAAGCTGCTGGTCACCCAAGGATGGACCGATCCGGTATGATCTGCTGCAGGCGGCTCGTTCCATGAGTGCACCCGGCTGTCGCAAAGCAGGCGCAAATGGCGATACATCTGCCCAAACCTCACAAGCTCGCGGTGATCACGACCGCAATCTGGCTCGAAGCCTGCAGGTTCTGTGGGTATATTAGCTCGTTATCGATTGCACCGAAGCCCTCTGTTAAGTAATGCGTCGGTGGGTATTAAGGCGGCTCACACGGCACGTACGTTACGTGTGCGTATGACATAAGCGCCGGCTGACACAACCCGCGCGCGGCGCAATGGCGCGAACTGGGTCGGACGAGATGCGCCCAAACTTATCGTTTGTGCAACTTCACGCGACCCGCGGACGCCTTGGCAGTCATCATCGTCATCTATACTGCTGCAAGCCCGTGGCCGTCGGTAGATTTAACTATTTAGTTATAATTATCCTTCTTAACGCGGAACAGGACGTACGAATAATGTGCGACTAATTATAGTAACCGTATAACTGAAGAAATTGATACACATAACGAATTCTTTTGACGAGCTCGCTTTGAATTAGGAAATAGTTATTTTCGCCTTTTATCAGTTTAGCGCACTTCCATCTTGAGCCTTTTCAGACTTACGTTAAGTTTTTCTATTACGAAGTACTCAGTGTAGGCGGGACATTAACATATTAACCCGTATCTCCTGTATCTAATATCTCACTAACAATGTGAGTCAATAAATAAAGCATTTAAACTGTTACGCAGACGTACATCTCTATATGTGATTGGCCGCAATGGCTGAAATTGCGTTATCATACACTCTTCATACCCAAATATTTTCCGTAAGAAGTAACAATTTTAGTTTATTTTTTGCCTTGCAGAACACGGATATTAATTTAAAGCAGACAAAGTAACAAAGAACAAGTCGATTCTGCAATGAAGTTATTAAAGACGCACATTTTCCGGCGTAACAATTTTTTCTACCGTCGCGATCGGCGGGTTGGCGTTACGGGCGCGGTGATGATGATGCAATTGGCAACCGGTGCTGTGCGCCGTCCTAGCGGAACGATAGTCACCGATTGCTGCTTCGACGGTCTATGGAAATGCTCTGGTCACATCCCTTTAATAATTGGCCTCCTAGGTGCCTGACATATCCCAGGTGCAACTCTCGGAATATGTGAAGCCTATCAAACCGCGGTGCCCCAGAGTGATGGTCTTGCCTTAAATACCCTGTGCCCAGTTGTGGGACTATATATAGGCTGCTACTTACCTTTATCTTAAAAGAATTGCAGTTCACAGTATTAAAGAACGACGTAAAAATCTAAATAAGAAAATTCAACAAACTCAGTCGGGTATCTTTTTTCTTTAGAGCAAATCTAGTATCGTCTCTAAGTACAACTTATGGCGAATTTATTTCTTACTTAATATTTTCTGCGGTATAACACACACAATTCTGGAACACATTTTTTCCAGAACTGCAGTTACCCAAGCTATTCTTTTTAACGTTGGATTTTCCGTTTAAAATCTGTCCAGAGTTTTTAGCGATAAATATACTGACAGACAGATTAAAATATACCAAAAACTGTAAAAAATTTCACATGTATGTAATGAAAAGCTGTTATTTTGAATTTTATTTATTTGTACAGATGTTGTAAGACGTGCGATTAAATATAAATCATTTATTTCAGGTATATCCATGATTGTGAAAATATAAAATTCACGAATAATTCTATACAGATACATGCGAAACGTAACGCATTTTCCTCTCAACTTCAACACATTTTTCGTAACGCTCTCCTCATGCATTTAGGAAGTTACTCCCCAAGTAATACTTTTTGTTTCGTTTAAGTATGTGCGTAAGTTAAGCAGGCGAAAAGAAGTTTTCCTTCAAAGTTACTTTGGTGATCACATTCTATTAAGTGAGTTTAATCTAAATTCTTTGTATTTCACTGAAATGTATCAATATTTTTCTATACACATAAGTTTTCACAGCTTATGAAATAATTGACTGGGTGATTTAGGAAACGCTGTGGCCTACCGGTTTGCGTCATACCGGAAAACTAGATTGGTGTTGGTATAAGCTGGTCGGCGGAGATGTTATAGCGTTTAATATTTGACATTTATACTTATAACGCACAAAGGATATTATATTTTGCCTATTACGTCATAGTTAGTGTAAAAAATATCGAAGAACAATATTTTGACGTGATATATGTCAGAGATTAACCGTTTTTAATTAAAGAACGCTATATCCTCACATACTCGCTATAAATTCCAAAACTATTAATTTACATACGCTTCAACTCTAAATATAGTGATTTTCTTAATTTTTTAAGAATTTGTGGAAGAATATCGATAATTGTTGGAAGTGTCGGAAGAAATTAAGGCGCCTGGGAGCATTCATCGGGCAACCTGAGTGATCTTTTACAGTATAACAAAATAATGACTAGTAATAGGTGAGACAACTACTTCTTTTAGGTTTACAACAAACTTCCGGGTGGCTTATGTCTATCTTTTAAAGAAAACTCTGTCAGCAATAATTGAAAAAAGTATGGCGTTAACATTTATCTCTGGAATTCTGAAGTCGATGCAAACCTTTATGAGAAAATTATTTATATGAAAAGAGGTAACTTATCTATTTCCAGATTAGCGCACTAGATCTTAGGCTGTGTTATCACTTACCATCAGATTAAGTCATAATCAAGCGCATAACTGTCAGCAAGAAACCAATCTCCACAAAAATCCTAATCTTTTTTGTCAACTGTACTCGTGACGTCATGTCATACCGATGAAATAGATGCAATATATAAACGCAACGGCCGTTGCACTGGGTATTATATTAAAATGATACGAAAATAATTTCGATAGGTCAGGAAATACCGCGGCGTCGGCCTCCTTGCGACATGCCGGAGGTGACTGCCATAAACCGGCGCAGGGAACTTATGTTTAATCAAATGCTTGTGAAACACGTAACTCACAAGAAAGGCACGATTTTACAAATACCCACTCGATCCGGTTATGTATTTTTCCGTTTATTAACTAGCGGCCCGTCCCGGCTTCGCACGGGTAGACCTAAATAGGTACAGATATTTAAGTTATAAGCATGATTATTAAAACGACCATGAATTGATAAATACTTATTATGAAAGTGTGATTCCTAATACTAAAATTAAGTAGCTCTGCAAAGAACTTTTTAAGTGAAGCATAAAAATGCGTTAAAAAAACTCGAAATATTCAATGTCGCTTGCGTCCACTGCGTAAGGTAACCTAGTTACTCGATGCGCTGCGTGGCGGCCGCCGCCGGCATGTATTTTTATTTTAATTCCATGATATCTTTTGAATGGAATATCCGATTTCAATAATTCAAAAAGTAATCATCAGGTATTGAGACAGTCTTGAATATTAAATTATTTATATTTGGATAAAAATGTATAAATGGTTGATATATTCTATAATATTGTGGAACATTTTTTTGTCCTATCATTAATACTCTTGACAGCGTATGCGATGAAAGACATTTTATGGCTAATTTTTTTACACCTTCGGTTGGTTTTAATAGGAATTTCTAAAGATTTCTATAGTAATCTAGTACTAAATATAGCCTGTTACTCAGTGATAATGTAGCTTTCTAATGAAGAAAGAATTATTAAAATCGATCCGGTACTATTTGACTTTATTCGTTACATACAAAAATACAAATCTTTCCTCTTTATAATATTAGTGTAGATTTCCTTATACAGCATTGATAATCTCTGACTATGATCGACTAATATAGTCATCTCGAGCAAAAGCGCGGGCGCCTTCGACCAGTTCAATTAATTTCACACGTCTTAAATAGCTCATAAAATATACATTTAAATTATATGTTGTAAAGTATCATAATAATGTACATGATATTCTTAAGGCGACTAGAGTTTTAAGTTGATAAAAATTAATACTTTATCCATCTGTATAAGATTCTAACCAAAGCCTTGTACGTGACCGATTTTATAAAAAATATCGCAGGCGTTTTGGTGCATCCATTAAAGAGTAGTAAGCTTACCATACTTTGTTTTGTTATATCTCTAAGGGATAAGACAGCGTTTGCGATGAATGCTCCCAACCGATTTTTTTCCCACACTTCCAACAACTATCGTTATATCTCAAACAATTTACACAAAAACCTTGATCAATATGCATTCAAACCTTTCTCTGCAATCATTCCTTCTTTTGGTGAAAACAACATGATTTCATGCTTAGGTTTAGCAGTTTTTAAAGAACAGAACGTAAAGAACTTTGTTTTATAATACATAAGGATAATGATAGTTTGAAAATAATTGACGTTTAATGAAAAATGATTTTCTAAAAGATGAGCTTCCATATGAAAGTTGTAGGTATATCAGTGTGATGGTGGATGAAGTGAAACTTCTTTAGCTTATATTCCAGCATTAAATTTCTCAGTACTCATCCGAGTTATACATATGTACGTTGCGTAACGCGTAACATTTTTCCCCATTTTATATTGCTGGCAGGATGACCCTTAACTGTGGCCTTACCTGATGACAAGTGACGATACAGCCACTTTGAGTAGAAAGACTCAGCATTATACAGGAACGCAAATTATTTGCTTGGCGGGATGTCTCTGCTGCTGAGGTGCTAACTAACCATTTTCGAAGCCATCCACCCGGTTTCCTTAAGTTATCCAGCCGAGAATAGAATCCAGGACGAATCTCTCTACCGCCAGCGAACCCGTCTCTACCGTGCCAAAAGAAATGTCATTCAAAATATTGGAGAATTTTATTGTCAGTAATAAAATATATAAGACGACTAAAATTAGTTTTATAGCGAAGTACACAAAGTGGAAAGGGTAGGAGTGGGAAATTCTGGATTCAAAGGAAGCCGGAAACCGGAAACATGGTAAGGGTTAGAGCGGAGACGACGCCCGTTTCCGGCGGAAGTGCGGCGCCAGGAAGGTGGGTAAAAGATAAATATGGGACGCCATATTGCCGTTTGCAAATCGATAAATCTGATCAGTTTTGCATGTTCGCAATGTACAGCTTCCGTCTCCTGTTTACAGACTTCTACACCGTAAACACGAATAATGGACGCTTTTATCGCTCAACATTACAAATATTTCTGCATATATCTCGATAGCAATAAAAGGCGACCTTATTTTGACCTAAGGCTATGAAATGTGCACTCTGACTCGAATTGTCCAGGAGTGCGAGATTCGGCGAAGGAGACCTCGCAATAATCGCTAAAACTCAACGGCACTCTTTTCATCCGATAGTGGGACGTTCAATGATCACTCGCACATTATTTTCTGAAGTCCCGGATGAGTCCAACTGATTTTTTTTTATTGCCGACAAATTAGCGCTTGATTGTAATGTTTGATCCTACGTCTTTGCGGGTAGGGTATTAACTAGCCACATCCTAAGCTTCTCACTAGTTTGGACTTCCTGATTCTGATTCCTGGACCGGATTCTGATGTGGTCAAAAATTCACTAAGAATGTTTACACAGTTTAGTGCTTGACTGTGATCTCACCTGCACCTTTAGTGCTTGACTGTGATCAGATTAGCGCGCTAATCTGGTAAAAGGCGATATACCTCTTATGGGTTCATAGCATCGTACCGGAACACAAATCTCTGTACGACGATACGTTTTTGTTGGTAGAGTTGTAACTAGCCACGGCTGAAGCCTGCAACCAGACCAGACTCAGACAAATTACAATTTACTAAATTTTCCGTATCCTTCTACAGTGAGAGAAAGTATCTACTGATTTCTCTCTCTCTTTCGTCCATGGGCGTTCTACAATAAGATGACTGTTTTACAGAAGAAGGTCACTCCCGCCCAGCATCTCTCGTTGGAGAACATCGCACTTACGACGTTCTCCATCAAGAGGTCCTCGACAATCAGCGTCACCAAGAGGTCCTTAGGCTACATAATTTGCCAAAGAGTGGTGCGCTTGGTAACACTCAATGAAAGGGACTCTTGATTCAACAAACAAGTTCTACATGCTGCTGACTAAGCTGATCTGTGATGAGGAAATCCTTATCCCCATAGTTGAATTACTACAGGTGATTTAAATCAGCCGTCAAGGATACGACATGTAAAGTGAAGTTCTCTAATTATACGTCGCTACATAACGATTTCTTCAAAAGGAAACGACTTTAGTAATTGGTGATTATGAGAATCGTAATAATTATAACATTTTGAAGGTTTTCAACGAATGATTGATTTCATCTGATGATTAAAAATTAGATTTACCAACAGATGTATAGTGTAGACTCTTACATGGACATTCAGTACCATATTCTATTTCACTAAAAAGTGTACCAATAAAAAAAATCAATTCAGTATTTTCTGCTCACATATGTGTATTGTGAACATAAAAAAACTTGATTCTTGGTCGTCCATACCGCATTCATTGGATGGAGAACTTGTTAAGACCGATGTGTTAAACTTTCAATTTATAAAACGTAAAAAAATGCTATTTTTTATGTTCTATAGAAAAAAGTATAAAATATTTATTGCAAAATATTGCTTTGTTTATTAGCACTGGATGATATTTGATTAAAATAAAACTACAAGTTCACTTGCGGAAAGGTCGCTGCAAAATAAACTGTTATTTATTTGTGTAAAACTCTTCTCTATATTCGATGGGTATTTTATTATCATTCCTAATTTAACTAGTAATAATTTATGTATGACTTCGTATAGAAATGGCAGAGGGTGCTTCCGAATGGTGATCCAAAGTCTACCATTAGAATCAATGATAGTTCAGTCGCTTCAGTTCCATCATCGAAATCGGTTGCATTTGAGTTTATAAATGGTAGAACTTGAGTAATTTAATGAGTTTCGACAGCCTCGCTGGCGCAATGTGGTAAGTACTCGCTTGGCGAGCCGATATCCTGGATTACAATCTCCCAGAGGCAAATTTACAAATTGTATTTTCTAATTTGTCCAAGTCTGGACTGGTGGGAGACTTCGACAAGCAAACAAATTCGCGTTTCAGAACGATGACGTGTAAATACCATAAAAGGTTTAAGATACCAGGTAACGTTTTCATCGTAGACTATTTCATTACTTAAAAGCTGAAGTCAGAATCCAACTCAACTGTCAGTAGAGCATCATCTAAAACATCATCATTTATGAAGAAATATTTTTACATTGAAATCCAACCATTATTAATACTAGTTATTGTGTAAAACTCCTATCATTGCGCAATGATATATTAATAAAGGAGAAGCTTATAATTGTACATTTTAAATAACCATCACATAAATTTTAATGACATGACAATTTTATTTCCTCGATCATATCGTGAATCTTAATTTTTTATTTACACCAATCACGCGGATTTCTTTCATTATTTCCTGGTTTACTTAAACAAGTACGTAAAAATTCCTTGTTTTTGTTTTCAAAAGCGAAGTACACTATATCGGATGAACTATAATAAATGTACTATTTCATTATCTTTGACTGGTCGTGTTTAGTTAATACTTATTTGCTTCCGACTAGCTTCCTTTGAATACCGAAATTCTATTAACAGATTTCGATACTTTGCATAAAATTCATATTGAACTGTAGGATACTGTAGAGGCGCCAGTAAAACGTCAATGATTATATACCTCTTTCCAGTATCGTCATCAATTGAAATTACAATCAAAATCTAAAAGAAATACGACGTAGAATATATTGCAGCGCGGATCACTAAATAATTCTCAGCTCGAGTCTAAACAGGATTTTACCATTTGGAAAGGCGGAAAAGGAAACACCGCAGCACACAACAAATGTTATATATAGTAAATTAAAAATATCTCATTACCTTATACATATGTATGTTGATAAATGTATTCTTACATATTATTAAATTGAGTTCTCCGATGCTTCTGTCTGTTCGCGATGAACGCAAAAACTGTTAAGCGGATTTTCATGAAGTTTTTACCAATATATAAAGAGGTTCTCGAAGAAAGTACATACAAAACTATCTTTAAAAAAGTAACCGTTGAGTTTCCTGTCGGTTTCTTCTCAGCGGATTCGACTTTTACGAACCGCCAGTAGATTTGTTACAAACGGACAGACTACTGACGATTCAAAAGTGCTTTTTGAGCCTACTTGAATAAAGAATATTTTGATTTGATTAGGTTTATGTTTATAATTTTCCAGGGTTTCGTCAAGCCCTTAGAGATATAACAAAACAACGTATGGCAGAACATTTCCTCGCTTATAGATCTACAAAAAGGTCTCGATAGCATATACCTATATTTCAAGGACAATTTACTATATCCATTTTGTATTCTAAAAAATGCTAAAATACAATGCGGTAATTATAAAGTTGTATAGGTACAATCCTTCTTAACTTAAACACCATATAATTAAAATGTATATTTTAGGGAATATTTGAATGAGTAAAATAAATGCGGTAGAAATGAGAGCGTTGAGAAGCATGAGTGGATTAAAACTGAGTGACAGAGTGAGAAATAGTGTGATAAGAGAACGTTGTGGTATAAAAGAAGACGTAGTGACTAAAATTGAAAAAGGTATGCTTAGATGGTTTGGGCATGTAGAGAGAATGAATGAAAGGAGACTGACAAAAAGGATTTATGAGTCAAGAGTGAATGCGAAAGTTGGAAGGGGAAGACCGAGGCGAACGTTCCTGGACCAAATCCAGGACATTTTAAATAACGGCCAGGTCAAGAGTACTCTAAACCGACGAACTTGTATGAAAGGTTTAATGAGAATGAAAGAAGCGAAGGAGATATGCAAGGATCGTGGCAAGTGGAAGGATGTTTTCTCTGCCTACCCCTATGGGAATGAGGCGTGATGTTATGTATGTATGTTGAATGAGCGCCTTGGCCACCTTGTGCCTAAAGCTATATTTTAGTTCTGTACATGAGGCAGATGCGATGCGATGCGATGCGGCGGTACACGTAGCCGGGCCGGGCCACTAGTGTTGCTAAAATACACGCGCGGTGTGCGTTCGTAATAGCGGTTTCAGACACGGCGTGTTGTTGCCACAATACGAGGAAGGAAACAAGTTGGTATTTGGCGTCACGTCCAGCGACCGGTTCTACAAGTGTTATTCCGAAAACGAGATGACTCTGGACTTTCCGGACGCGATATTTTTACTCATATATTGTCTCGCACTGTTAGGAAGTCTACACACTGAACTTGGATACCATCCTTACATTATTATGGCCACGTTACTGTGCCATTATTCCGTAGTGTAATTTTTGTGTTCCAAAACGTGGACAAACTCTGACCAATGAGTCAGAACTGGGGGATGCAGCGGGAAGAGGCCTTGGAAAACCCACGAAAGCCCACCGGTACCACTTTCATCGGTGAGTGAGACACCTGAAGATCACCTTGCGAATTTCTCCCTGATGTCCCAGATAAGTCCGACTGGGACAAACATACCCTAGTACCCCGAGTCCTTCGGCGGTGGGAGGGTGCATCTTATCTACTACGATCTCTCTCTTTCTGACCCGTGGATTGTGCATACTGCAACATGCATAAATACATACGAAATGATGCAATTGTTGAAATATACAAGTTCCGAAACGTAGGCGTAAAAATTGGAATACGACGTTAAAGTCATAAAGACGGTAAAAAATCATCCACATCATCTACTAGTGATTACTTACGTTTATTTTGATCTCATGGAAATATGAGGAATAGCAGCGATGTGATGGTTTTTCGTTATCTATAGTATCTCATTCCCGTGTAAATATGTGGAACCCCCTTGTTATTCAGGGTTTACGTGATGATAGCAATAACTAAACCATATTTCAAGACAATCGGGGCAATCGTTTCGGAGATTTCGGAATGAATGAGTCAGTGATAAAATGGTTAAAAGTTGATATTTCGTTGTAGTTTAGTCGTCGGTTCTAAAGCGTTACTTTTTGATTTTTAATATTTTAAAGGGATTTATATATCGTTGTTGATATATCGCGGGCGGTGTCCGTGTGTAACCACGTTTATGATCATTATTCGGAGGACGACGACAGCTTTTTATTGGCGGACGTCGTTGAAGGTCACGCGGAACATCGCTCTAGGCCGAGATGGCTGCGAGTTGCAAACACTACAAAAAAACCTATATACCATTCGCATAAGGCACCTGTATGTTTTTTTTCAATTAACATAATGTCCGTTGTTATAATGGCTAACGACTACTTAACACCAAGTATTTTAAAATTGTAAGTGTTTACAAGTTTGAAGACTATGCTAAAATGTATACATTTCATTTAACTTGGACAAGTGGGAACTGAANATACGCAGTGAACTGTCATTATGTTTCTTTAAGCTCAACCAGTTTTCCAAAAAGGCAGTTCGACAAGCCCGTTGTATTTAACCGACTACAAAAAAGGAGGAGGTTATCAATTCGTCTGTCTATTCATTTTTTTATGTTTGTTACCTCATATCTTACGACTGGGTGAACCGATCTTGATGATTTTGTTTTATATGAAAAGTGGCGCTTGTCATAGGGAACCATTTTTTTTTAAATCTAGTTCTGATGATGGCATCCATGAGAAAACCGGATAAATCTTAAATTTGAATTAAGCATGTATGCGACAATAGGACGAATAATTCAAGATCACGCCAACCGATTTCGATGATTCCTTTTTTATTGGTATATCCTATACTTCAAGGGTTGTTTGATGATAGTTTGGTTAGATTTTAATCATGGGATCCATGACAAAGTCACGGAACTCTTCAATTCTTAGGAGCAACTTAACGATACTCGGGAGAATCTTTTATAAATCTTCGAATATTTGAGTCACCTACCTTAACGTCGGTATGGTCAAGTGATTGTCGTAGTCAATTATGATGATCAATGGAACTCCTCAACGGCTTACATATATAACTGTCTGTAATCAAATGGCAATGACCTTACGTTTGATGCTGCATTGAGGTGAGAGGGAAACTTTTGCGTATTAGTGATAACACATCACTTATCGATTACCAAGAGACTGGTGATAGCGGGGTGGCAAAACAACCTGTAATCGACCTGTAACCTAAACAAGGTTGCGGATTCGACCACGGGTGTGGCGATATCAATGTAAATTTAACTTTGTAAAGTTGTTTCATTTAAACGTCGTTGTCTCATATGAGCAACACGTTTTTATTTGTATCCATATTCAGGCAAATTTGTGTCAGCCAAGGTGCCTACATAGACAGCTATGGGTGTGAGCGGCGCCGGAGCCGCCAAGTAGACCTGCGGGACTTTTTAGAGTAAATTAATATTTGTAACAATTTGTTTTGAAGGCGGTTCTTTTTTTTGTTAAAATTTTTATTTATATATTTAAAGGGCCCCACTACGAGACTTCGGAACGTTTTTCGTACGAACCCTTATTAGATAGTATTTGTTCGTACTATCTAATAAGGGTTCATACGATAAACGTACGAGCTACCAACCAAATATGAGACGAGTTAACGAATGTATCATAACTACTCTAAACTTGATAAATCGTCTCACTTATAAGGAGTATTAGGATACAAAGTCCATAAACCGGGGGAACGAACCTTATAACCGAAGTTATCCATATACCTATATCTATAAATATAAAAGAGATGTCCAGATATCTATTGACTCATCACGATATCTCTGGAACCATAAAGTGTAGAGACTTGAAATTTGGTAGGAATATTCCTTTGGCCGAGTAGAGGTCAGCTAAGAACGGATTTGACGAAATCCTACCCGGAAGGGGGGTTGCTGGGGTGTTATACGTATGTTTATTATATATAAAACAATTTGCCTAAATTAATAAAAATGCTACCCAAGAAAAATCCACGCGGAGTAATCCGATATGGCTTAAGTGATAATAAAATTCTTAATATTCTTATTCTTAAATTATGTAATAATAAAGTAAATAAATAAAAAAATGTTAACATACCAAAAAAATAGAGGATTTCTGTCTGGTAGTTTCTGCTAACAAGAAATTTAAATATTCACTTATCAGTTGAAAGCCTTGCTGGCGTAATGTTTCCAGTACTGACTTCGCTAACTCTTCGTTCGGTTCCCGGCAGGGTCGTCGTCGCTTCAACCGATGGACGTCCACTGCTGGACATAGGTCTCACGAAATGATACCCACAAGGCCCGATCTTGCGCCGCCTGGCTCCAGCGGCTACCGGCGACCCTCTTTATGTCATCGGTCCACCTTGTGGGGGGTCTACCTACACTGCGCCGCCCGGTGCGGGGTCGCCACTCCAGCACCTTCGGGCCCCAACGTCCATCGGTCCGTCGGACTATGTGGCCCGCCCATTGCCACTTCAGGTTCGCGATTCGTAGAGCTATGTCGGTGACTTTGGTTCTGCTACGGATCTCCTCATTTCTGATTTGATCGCGTAGAGAAACTCCGAGCATAGCCCTCTCCATCGCACGCTGAGTGACTCTGAGCTTCCGCATGAGGCCCATAGTCAGCGACCACGTCTCAGAACCGTAGGTCATCACTGGCAACACGCACTGTTCGAAGACTTTGGTCTTCAGGCACTGAGGGATATTGGACGAAAAAGTCTTCCGGAACTTCCCGAACGCTGCCCAACCGAGTTGGATTCGGCGGTTGACCTCTTTCTCGAAATTGGACCTACCTAGCTGGACTATGTGTCCCAGGTATGTATACTCGTCAACAATTTCGAGTGTAGAGTTCTCAACGATGACTGGGTGGAGCGGAACATGGATATTGGACATAACTTTCGTCTTATCCATGTTCATTTTTAGGCCCACCTGTCGAGAAGCTCTGCTGAGGTCATCGAGCATTGCATTGAGATCTTCCAGAGTCTCTGCCATAATGACCACGTCGTCGGCAAACCGTAGATGAGTGATGTACTCGCCGTTGATGTTGATGCCCAGTCCGTTCCACTCCATAAGCTTAAACAGGTCCTCCAACGCCGCAGTAAAGAGCTTCGGGGAGATAACATCTCCCTGTCGCACTCCACGCTGCAGTTGGATAGACGCTGTGCTTTGGTCCTGTATACGGACTGACATGGTGGCGTTTTCGTACAAACACTTCAACACGTGTATGTACCGGTGGTCAATTCGGCATCTCTGCAAAGATCTCAACACGGCCCATGTTTCCACCGAATCGAAGGCTTTCTCATAGTCCACGAACGCCAAGCAAAGTGGCCGATTATACTCCTCGGTCTTCTGTATAATCTGCCGCAGCGTAAAGATGTGGTCTATGGTACTAAAGCCTTTTCGGAATCCGGCTTGTTCGGGAGGCTGGAAGTCGTCAAACTTGCGAGCGAGACGATTCGTGATGACCCTCGAGAACAGTTTATAGACATGACTTAGCAGCGCAATAGGTCTATAGTTCTTCAATAAGGTGTTGTCACCTTTCTTGAAGAACAGAACTACCACGCTCCTATGCCATGCCTTGGGCACCGTGCCTTCCAGGATGACGGAATTGAACATTCGCTGAAGGACTTTAAGAATGGGTTTTCCACCCGCCTTCAGGAGTTCCGCTGTGATTCCGTCATCACCCGGTGCCTTGCCGTTCTTCATCTGTTTGAGAGCCATACTAATCTCGTACAAGCTGACGTCCGGGATATCTTCGGTATAATGCCGGGTCAGTTTGGCACGGGGATCTTTAGCCAAACTATCAATAGGCTTGCAAGTCGATGTGTACAACTGTCCATAGAAGCTCTCAACCTCCCTCCGAATCTCAGGTCCAGATGCAATGAGTTCGCCGTTATGGGTCTTCAGCCGCGTCAACTGGCTCTGACCGATAGACAAATCTTTTGCGAACACTTTAGTGCCTTTGTTGCGTTCGATGGTATCTCGTATACGCTCGGCATTAAAGTGTCGCACATCACGCTTTTGCGATTTAGAGATCTGTCTATTGATCTGCCGATATGCGGACGCGTCTGCTGTAGACTGCAAGCTCATTGCATGTCTCTGTTCCATGAGATTAAGAGTATGGTCTGAGAATCTCTTGGTTTGCTTTTTACGGGGTTTATAAAATTTCATCCCAACCGTATGGACAGTTTCCACTAGCCTATCGTTTAGCTCGTCCACAGATTCGCAATCCTCGAGGCAGGCGAAGCGGTTTTGCAGCTCTAGTTGAAAGCTCTCGGGGTTTTGGATATGCGCGCGAGTGGGTCGGAGCGTAGACTTCACCAGTCTGAACCGCTCTCGGTGTACGTTGATATTCAATGTGCCTCTTACCATACGGTGATCGCTCCCAGTTTTCACTTGATTGATCACAGAGACATCATTGAATATGTTCCGTTTCGTAGACATGATGAAGTCAATCTCGTTTCTCGTGGAACCATCAGGACTCAGCCAGGTCCATTTTCGGAGCGGCTGTTTCTTGAAAAAAGAGTTCATCATATAGAGTCCCTCCTTTTCCATGAAATCAGCGAGCATCTGTCCCCTCTGGTTCCGTTGCCCATACCCAAATTGCCCCACTCTCAACTCTGCCCCGCTTCGTTCGCCGAGTTTTGCGTTGAAATCACCCATAACAACGTTGTAGAAGGTCCTAGAGGTATGCATGGCTTTGGAAATGTCCTCATACATAACCTCTACATCATCATCTGGATGCGATGATGTGGGTGCGTAAACCTGGATGACCTTCAACGAATACCGTTTGGTAATTCTGAGTATCAGGTACGCTACCCTGTTGGACACGCTGTTAACTTCTACAACGCTGTTGACGAGAGATTTGTGGACGAGGAACCCGACACCACCTTGGGACTGGTGTTCGCCCTCCCGGTAGTAGAACAAGTTACCGGATTTGAGGATTATCGTGTCCTCCCCCTCTCTACGGACTTCCGACAATCCTATAATATCCCAGTGTAACTTGTTTACTGCTTCTTCCAGTTCGAAGATCTTTTCGTCGGTCCTCAAAGTGCGTGCGTTGTATGTTGCCAGGTCAAGTCGTCGGGGTTGGCAGCGGAATCTCTTCCGGAGATTCTTAGCACCCCCTGCCCCGCCGTTACCATAACCGCTGCCAGAGCTAGGAATAGCGGGGCTGCCGGGGACTGGGGGCCGTTGCTGCCTTGTGGTTTTCATTTTTGGTTTTGCCGGTAATCACCACGCTTGGCAGGCGGGTTGGTGATCGCAGTGCTGACCCTCTCGCACCGATAACGCTGCTGCCCGTTATCGGTCTCTAGCATTTGGGTCAGCGGGGAATGGATATACCGCCATTTATCGGTGTGGAATGTTATAAATAGGAAATGACAGTCAGATAGGAGTTTCGGGGGGGTATTTGGGTTGGGGATAGGATATTTCTACCGCGGAGGGGAGAAATTGTAGCGGTAGTAACAGCTCGAGGCACCCGGGGTCGCTTACCCGCGTGCTTAGCTAGTAACCGGACAGGTTATCTGACTAAGCACCCTCTGGGTTACCCGGCAGGGTACATTTAGAAAATGATATTGGCTAATACAACTAGGTTCGAACTGAGGTTTCGGCCGTCTCAAGCTACAAACGTACCAGCAAATGATTTGCATTCTAGGACGATGATATGAGAAGTGTTAACATTTCCACAAGACATATACACTAAACCTATTGTATTGAGAGCATTGATATATTAAAATGATTTGTTTGTCTCCGGTCTCTCTTAATTTTTATATGAAGATTAAAATTTAGTCGATTACGTAGACGAGAGATGTCTCGATGCCGTTGAGAGGTCAATGTCGGCCGAACACGCGACTGACATCTTTCAACTTATACTTATTAGGAAAGCTTCATACAACACAACCTCTGTTCAGAATTCGAGATAACGAGATATGGACATCGATTAATGGCCATCCTGAAGTCGCGCTTGCACCATAAAGGCAAACAAACGACGTTTTGAAATGAAATTACAGATTTCTTTGTGAATCCCTAATTCTTGAATTTGCCAATTTTATTTTCCCTTTACCACGGGTACATAATACATATCCTATGTCAAAATAAAATTCATAACGAATAAACTCTTTTACACAGGAAATTTTATATATAAATTGAACCTTACAATCTACATAAAAAAATAGTTAATCGTTTTAGCATTTATAAATTTAAAAGGTCTGGACCGATTTGAATGATCTCCGATTTATTTTATATCGTCACAAAATAAAGTTATAGAAAATGAATCTTATTCACTAATCACAAGACTATTTGATTGTACCTGTGTTATAACGAATTCTATTATTATATACCGGTGCATTTTACGTAGATGATCCAATACAACAATTTGAGCATATGCACGTCTTGAAGTGAAACTTCTTTCGGCGCATGACGGCAAAATAATGACGAATGAAACTCGTGATTAACGTCACGAAGATGTGCAGCGTTTTTTTGCTAGTTCGTTTGAATGTTAGGTAGTTTCAATATTTACAATTAACATGTGGCATTTTAATTTGCCATTCATCCTTTAATCATTTAATATACTATTCTTCATAAATTAAAAATGTATCACATATTCTCTTTTCTAAATTTTTAAATTGAAAAACATAATTTTATTAATAATTTCTAATATTATTTTTATCATCTTGGACACTTTTAATATTTTAATAACAAATTCATTAAATTCCTGACAAATCTTCCCATTTCCTCCCTCTAAGCCTTGGAAATCTAAACTTTTAGATTTGTATAAATTTAAACAAGACTTAAAAATGTGTTTGTCAAAGAAGTTTCACTTCTGACATGTGCACTTTGTATGCCTGCACTTTGAACTAATTTTTCGTGTTCAATGCTGCCTTTGACTCTAACAATGTGTACAAAAATATAATTTTTTGCTGCAGAAAGCTTCTCTTTTCTTCAATTTAAAAAATATATTGAAACTTTTCGAGCTTCTAATAAAAAATAGTCAATATATGATTCCACCGGATTCAAATCACTTTACGAGTAAGATTGAGGTATTGACGAAATCATGTACTTTGGTATAAGTTAAAAAAACTTTAGGCTTATTTAAATGTAAAGGCTTCACCGACAAAAAACATAAACAGTTGTATCTCAAAAAATGCTAAAATGTAATTATTTCCTAGTAGGAAATTCGGATAACATTACTGTGCAAAAAAAGGGTATTTTGTAACAAGAAATGGATTGGATAATGGATTTGAAATCGTAAGCAGCGGTAAGGCGATAACTCTGGCTTGATTGCACAAAAAATGGTGAGACTGTTGATTAAGTGAGATTAAATCATCAGCAAATAACACGAGCGAATTAGGGCTACGGGTCTTGTCTGTCATGAGCTTAATACATCTAATGTGTGGATTAAGCTTTTGTAATGGTAACAAATGTCTGCACTACTTGAAGTGTTTTAATGTATTTTCATAGACATTATTAAGTTAAACACGAACTTAGATATTTATTAATATACATTGATAACTGTGGAAACAGGTGCTGGGTGCTGAAAACCATAGGAGGTAAATTACTTCACAACATGTTAGCGCGCTTAGACTGTATCATCATTTACCTTCAGATGAAGTTACATTTGAGCGTTAACCAATGTAACCGCGGGTGGTGTCAACCAGACTTATCTAACTTCGATGCAACAGTTGTAATGTTGTATAAATCATTGCAATTGGGTAATTTTACGCCATTAACCCAAATTCACTCGTTGGCAAGAGTACCTTCAATTGAACCGATGAAAAACGATGAAATTATATTCATTCGCTTAATCCATTGCCTGATCAGCGTGACGTATTGGCGATTACGACGTTTATTACGAAGCCAGCTGATCCCCACTGTGTCACCCGCGGACATTTGGATGTCGAATAAATATAGGGAAACCCATAAATGGGCACCAGACTGGGTTTTATGCGGGTTATTCTCAAGATGAAACTCGTAGCTTTGGATTACTAATGGGTCACTAATACATTGAACAACAAGTACCTAGTTTCGGTGACCTCGGAGTAAGTGTTTGCTTGTTACTTAATGACCTAATCCTTTGGGAATTTGGGGAAACCCGTTTTGCGAAAGAATATATGTGTTGAATTTCAAGTCAATCGAACTAATAGTTTTTACTTGACTCAAACCAGTGGAAATATGAGGAAACCCGTTTTTAGTGACCGTCTACGTCGCGACGGGGGCAACAATGATAAATTTCTAGTTAACTGGACCTATAGCTTCAGAGATTTTGTGACAAATGAGTGGTATATTACTCAAATGTACAACGTGTCGATTCAAATTTATCTTCGCTGAAACCAGGATTTAGGTTTTTCACTAAATGAGGAATAGGGTTCAAAGCTAAGGAGCCCTTTAATAGAAACGACGTTTGATATTTGCCTTAGAGATGGTAGGAGTGTAAAAACCGTGCTCGTGACATTGAAGGAAATGTGATTCATTCCAATTTTTAGTCTATCAAGTGATCTATTATATTTTTTGTGGCAAACCCGTTGTTCGCGCCGTCTTTCATTACTATTTTAGATGCCCTTTTTGTCGCTTCCTCCTTTCAAATGATTTACTTTCGGAGTACTCAATTATAAAGTATTTTCAAACAAGAAATCGACTCGATCCTTTAAATAATTTTTTCCGAGTTATAATTTGACTTTTTCGCTATTTAAAATCGAGTTTCAATTACCTCTAGTCGTCAGTAATGTCATTGAGTTAGGAAATATTGATATCATTAATGAAGTAGAGTCCTCACTTAAAAGAAATATTATCACTTTTTTATATCTCAAGTGAAAAAATATTAACCTTCCGGCGGGCGCGCCTTAATATTTGATACGGTGGACACGCGTCATACTTTTTACGACAACAAATGTGGCGACAAACATCGGCTCAATTCATGTTTACTGACCAATACAACTAGGAAATAGACGAAATTAATATATAATTATTTACGTAAGCTCTTCAAATAATATAATAAATTATAATTATGTAATTAGTTAGCATTATCCGAGGATGAATTAAAATCATTGCAATTAGTACAAATTGTTTGTAGAATGAGGTTCATATGTAGAATAGACTCTTTTCAAGTATTTATATAGACGTTATTTTCAAAAACGCATATGCAAAAAGTTCCATTTGGCCTATTTTCACGCCTTGTTCCTCTTGTCTCCCTAGTTGTCTAAATTTCACTAAACTTCAAGTGGGTCGTTAACACATGTTTTTCTTTTTAAATAAAACCCTTTTTTACGATAAAAGTAAGTACCCACAAAAGTAACTGTCGTAAATTTTACGATACGCGACGATTTTGCAAACGTCATCACAGCTTTTATTGGAAACCTATATTGTGAGCGTTGTTAGTATTAAGTCGAGTTGTACATTACATAAGTATATAGTTTGTATCCCAAGTATAATTAAAAAATATTTATAAAAAACCTCAAGGAAGTGAATTTCTCGTGGGAATATCGAGTCGAATGTGCGAAAGACAAGACGGTGAAAGAGAGGTATGCGGCGGCGAAAGTGTCAAATCTTGATTTGAAGAAATTTGAATAATTCAATAGATATATTAAACATTAATCGAGTTTAATTATATCCTCCCCTAATTTTTAATTGTGAGACACTTCCGTTGACATGCAATAGTTTCTCAATTTACTAATTGTTAAAATCCTAAATTAAACAAATTACTTAATAATTTGAATATATCAACAGTACGTTTTAAGTATTATTTGGTTAGGTGTCAAAACTCCAATTTCATACGAATAGCTGTTCATTTACTTGGGCCTGAAATGTTTTGTTTTTGGTTTCAATGGAAATCTTTGTTAAAGTAGGTTTAAGCCTACTGGTTAACAAGTTCTATTGTATCGTCTACTCTGTTTGAAGGTTGATTTTATCGGGAAGTAATTCAGTCCTTACTCCTTAAAACAAATTTAATAACATTGTATAGATAGATTGATTGACACAAATACTTGGACTGAATCCAAGAATTTCTGACATACAAATATTCCTCAACAGTGCAATACGCTTTATGTATATACTAGTACATAGACAAGTTCAAGCTCAATTATTGCAGAGTAGAGTAGAGTTCGAGAGCTCAGCAGTAAGCCCGTCGGGTGCCGGATTGATGGCATCTGTGTAAATAATTCAAGTTACGCAGATGACATGGTGCTGCTGGGTCCCACAGCAGGCTCAATAAGAGATTTGCTCAAAACCTGCGAGGAATATGCAGCTCGTCATGGGCTTATATATAACGTGGCTAAGTGTGAATACCTGGTCTTTGAGGCCGCTCGAAAGCATGTTCAATACGAGCCCCAGATTACCTTGAATGGGGCTCCGCTCAGAAGGGTAAAAAGTTTTAAATATCTCGGACATTACGTTTCGGAGGACCTCAAGGATCAGGCAGATATGGAGAGAGAGCGCAGAGCATTGGCAGTACGGTGTAATATGCTGGTTAGAAGGTTTTCCCGGTGTAGCAAGGAGGTTAAAATTACGCTTTTTAAAGCCTGTTGCCAGACCTTCTACACTGGGAGCCTTTGGACCAATTACACCCAGAAGGTACTGGACTCATTTAAGGTACAGTACAACAACGCGTTCAGAATGGTGTTCGGCCTGCCAAAATTTTGCTTGGCATTTATTTTGTTCATAGGTGACCTTGTCATAGTTGTTTTTAAATTTTTTAGATTTTTAAGTTTAGTATTATTAATTTATTATTATTTGTCTTTAGTTTTACTAACATAGTTATAAGTATTGTGTGTACTAACCCCATTGAGCGGTTGTTGGTCCATTTGTTAGTTACATTATACTTAAAAGCTATGTTAGAAAAAACAAAGTTTTACAAACTTATTGACTATTGTCTTCGTCAAATTTTTACTTATTGTCAGATCTTTTACAATAATTGCAGTTTCTCGCTATTTGTACTATGTAAGGATATAATTTTACACATAATAAGTGCTGCCGTGAGTATAATTACAATTTTAACATTTTCTCCGTTATGAAGAATAATCAAATTTTTTCAACCTTCTGAAATTATTTACCAACATGTTTTCCAACATACCTACAAAGACCAAATCGCCAATTTACTCTTCTTCGTTGTCGATCGAAAGGTCAATGCGAAGTGTTCTTTTCCATCTTTCTCTATTTACAAAAATGCCACACCAAGTGATTCGAATGGTGAACCATTTCCAAGGCATATAGTCTTACGCGATAAAGCTGCCTCCGTACGTCCCCAGTGCGTCCATGCGCGTGCGGCGTGACGCGGCGGTCCAATTGGTCGAGATTGCGCGTTTCCGGCGACCGACTTCCGGCCGATAACGGCAAGATCGCGACTCGCACTTGGCAGGGGCAACGGCCTCGTCCAACGCTTAAGAATAAACCTGGGCACACTCGCTAGTCTAGATACAGCTAATCCGACCGGCCGACTGATACCTTATCCTTGAAGCCTCCATATTTCACGGCGGCGGCGAGATTGCAATCGAATATTTTATTTTAATACCCATCCGTTTTATTTCTGTGCTATTTTATAGTGGAGAGTTTTATCGCCTCGAATTCCTTCTGCTTATCGCATGTTCCATTACACAATAGCGGTTAAAGTGAAAGACGCTCGGTAGAGCTGTCGACATCCTTTTTCGGTTGCCTTAAACCACTCAACGTTAACCTTAAAATGACTTCATAATGTCAGTAATGTAAAGAAATTTAGTGAATTCAACTCATAACAAATATTTTTAAATTTTCGGATTTGGAGGATTTCAAAGAGAAATGAAATTAAATTATTGAGTTTGTGTTTTAGTGAGGTCCCTCCTTGGGGATGAACATTAGGTTAAATAACTGATTAATGAAAAAATATTCTTTTAGAACGTCTAAACTGCGGAAGAAGTCAATGAGTGGTATTTCCGCGATATGTTGACATATTTTTCTTTTTCTTTATGTCAGGAAAATCAAATCTCACAAAACCCCGGTGGAATCCTCTTCACTCATGGGTAAATTGCTAAACTGTCAAGCTTACTCTGTTTACCCTCATTAATCCGACTGAGATACAGGTAAATTGGCGTTTGACTTTATGATAGCATTCGTAAAGGAAATCTGTGTAATTTAATTGTCTATTGAAAACAAAGCCCTTTGGTGAATTACAAAAAACGTAACTTGCCGGAGAAAATACATGAGGCTAGCCTTATAAACACAAAGACAAAATCTAGAGCAGACTCCACTTAGCGTGGACATCAATTAACCTTAATGATTTGACATGATAATATCGATACGAAATGATGGTTCTAGTAGGCGTGCTGAATATTTCTTTAATTAAGCATAGTTAGGTTATTCGTTTCGTTTCTATCAGAGATCCACTTGGCTGCGGTAATCTGCCCGGAGTTATGGCACCCTCGGTGCATAATGGAGCAATGTTCAGATGTAAACTGAAGCTAAGATATTGCAATACGTATCTAATGTCTATAGCATTAATCAGACGGTCCGTTAACAATTGTAGAGGGACCATGTCGCTCATTGGGAAAACAATAATATATTTAATTTATAACACCTGCTCCGGCTTCGCAGAGACAGCAGAGAATATTATGTTTTTTATTTTCTCTATCGTAGGACCACATCCCATGATACGTCGAATATGTGGATTAGGCTTCAAAGTAATGTAATATCTACACTATAAGTATTTTAGCTAATTCAATTGCTTGGCGCGCGTTAAATGTTTTGTTCTAACATCTCCTAAGAAACCCATTTAAATTATGTAAATCCGCTTAATGTAATGAAAACCCGCTTGAAAATTTGTTTTGAGTTTATTGCGAACAGACAGACGCGAGCGGTTCCCTTTACAATATGTAAAGAAGTTAACGATATAGGCTTTGCTTGTTTTATCATATATACAGGGGATAAGCTATGATGAGCTATAACGTTTAAAATGGTCGGTAAATAGATGAATTACAGTTAAACTATTATTGATTTGGGTACTTGCATGTACCACAAAAAGAGGATAAAAATAAAGACTGAACACTCGTTATATTTGATGTTGTTTGTCGACGAAGATCCGGGGCCAGACGAATCTAAGGGTCAAACAATTCCGATTTATCATATGAATATGAATATATGTATAACGTATATAGGCCATATTCATTGTAACATAATAGTGAGACACGAACTTCGTTATAAGGACTTTAAAAAACTAGATAAAGGGATTGGAAATTCTGTTAAAGATTATTTTACCTAGTAATGAGGAGCATATTAATCTGTGGTATATTATTTATAAAAAGAAATGAGGAGCAAAGATAATTTCAACTATGACTTAAGCTACAGCTGAAAACTTCATCCTAAGCTTTCAATGTTACGAAGGAATCTAAAGGAAAGTACAAGCCTTTTTAAATTGCTGCCAATCACCGGATTTTAAGTGATTTAGATGATATAGCTTAAAATGAAAGCGTCTTAATCTGGTAAGTGGTTATTTACTTCTTATATTTAACACACAGTATTGTACCAGAATGCATCTTTTTGACGCTGCTGTGTAGTTAGCCCACACAGAAGCCTCCAATTAGTCCAGATCCAGATGAACTGAACCTGAGAGAAATATAATCGATCTTGCATCACTGCGTCCTTTTCATTAGACTTCTTCCCTAAATTTCAATGATACTGTTATCTAGAGCATAATTAAGTTTAATGGACACAATCATTAGGTGGGTGTCAATATACAAAAGGAAATAAGGTAGATGTAATTCTAACAACGTGTTCGGAACACATTGCGCACAAACAGGAAAAATGAATAATTTCACACGTATCTGTTATTTCTCGCTGCTAATGATAACTTGATTGTTAAATAATGTTTCTTTTTATCACACGTCTAATACGCATGTAATCTGAGTAAATAGTTACTTATTTAAGTGTGGATAATGCCCCGTCTGTTACTTTCGCTGGTTGAAGTAGAGATACTCTATATACTAAGGAATACCTTAGAATAGCAACCTGAAGAGGAAATATACAGCCTTCACAAATTTTTCATATGTTTTGAACATAGTTTTATGACACCCTAGAAAACAGCTCTTAATCAATCAACAATAAAAGCTGACCAGTTGAATAAGTCCAATTCGTACAAATTATATCAAGACAAGCTATTGGAGGCATTAGAAGAAGGATTCTTACCAGAACAACGATCAACGAGCTTTCATGAATACAGATCGGAAAACACGAGACCTATTCCTTACTGCATCTATACATATACATAAATAAATAGTACAATACTGACGACCCGTCCGACTTCGCACGTATTGTGGAGCCGGTCTCTTATATCAACATGTTGTCTCTTGTTATGTCAATTCTTTTGATGTAATCTGTTGATGTATTTTTAAATATTAAAAAACAGATTCTTCTAATCATATATACATACTAAAGGAGGTATAGTGCTTGGTAGGAAAATAGTATCACCAGTTCTGTTACTTGTGGTGTATTCGATTATTACAATATGTCATCGGTGTCAGTGTCGCCTGTAAATGGTTCACGCCAGGGGGAATTCGCGAGACGGTGGTCACCCTACGCGAAGGAAATAGCTGAGAGTGTCGAGCGGAAGTGGCGGCCGTTCCCACGGACACTCATCCGTTATGTTGGCCGGTGCTTCTTGTGCACTCTGCGAGGATATACTCGTTTCGAACGACCCGAGGAATGTGTGAACTCACTACATTTGCTATGTTTAGCTTAATTCCATATTTACCTGCTTTCGAATAATTCAAATCCGGTTTTATTCCGCATTAATAGATTTTAATGGGTTGTTTCACACTTTGGATATCATTATAACTTTATCTATACGGTGAAACGATACACATTAACGTTCAATTAGTAGGGAAAGTTAAATATTTTGCAATAATCAATGATTTTTATTGCCGCGTCGTTAGCGCTGGGCTGTAATGTCCCCAATGTGTGTTGGACGGTGGCGAAGCTCTTGACGAGTGACCCCTCTTCGGAGCTGCGGGCGGAGATTATGCCTGCCAGTGTCGGGCAGCCGCCAGAGCCAGAGGCGAGCGGCTTATCTTGGATAGACAAAAGATCAGGGCCCTTTCTGACAGGACCCTGGTTAGTAGGTTGAGGGCGGACCTCAAATCTCCGATAGCGGACATTTACACGTGGCAGCACTTCGGCCGCAACTGGATGGTTATTATTATTTGTAATAGGCAGCTTTAATTGATGCGCCTATATCAATTTTAGTGTATTCAATTATGCTTTTTACCATTTCTCTGCGTGTCCAGTCTATTCTTTAACTGATTTAGCGCCCTCGCAGTCACCACACTCTCAGGCAATTTGTTCCACTGTACCACCAATATACAACACTATTACAGAGAAAGTGCTTAAATTGA
Organism: Elymnias hypermnestra; assembly: GCA_015832385.1. Classification (NCBI taxonomy): domain Eukaryota; kingdom Metazoa; phylum Arthropoda; class Insecta; order Lepidoptera; family Nymphalidae; genus Elymnias; species Elymnias hypermnestra. Next base: position 174,941 of record JACTOM010000853.1, on the reverse strand, counting down.
TTTAATGGAGCTCGCTTGTAGCCAAGTTTAAAATTGTGACCTCCTCTTAGCTTGGGGTTACACTTTTATGAAAAACTTCATCAAACCCTGACACGTTGTAGAAACCGTTCATGATTTTGTAAGCTTCTATGAGAACGCCTCTTTGTTGCCTACTCTTAAGGGTGTTGACTTCAAATTTTGCAAGCTTTTGCTCATATGTAAAATTTCTCAATTCTCATATCATTTTAGTGGCTCGTCTCTGTGCTTGAGTTGGTTCAACAGGAAGCACGGGTCATTGTCCTTTAGATTGGAGCAGTTGCTTGCTTTATAGGTACGGGGCTGCGGCAAATACCTGCATCAAATTGTTAGTAGAGAGGACTCGCCCGTTTGCGTTGAGTGTGGAGCTCCAATAAATTTGGTGCACCACACTATGAAAGAATGCCCAGCTTTGGAACCCCGGCGTCAACTTCTATCGTCGCTACTCGGAGACGATCTCACGCAGCTAACCATAGTTACCACTTGATCGTCAGTATTTGATGTCTCTCTCCGCCAGACGAGAAAGAGGAGCGGTAGGCTGTAGGGTACGCGGTATCGACGCCCACCTTTTTCAGCTTACTTGAACCTTACGTTGGAAGTATCTGGGGAGCCATCTGAGTCGAATGTCTAGGCGAATTTCTGGCCCATTAGATGTAGAGGGTTCCGCTGGGTTTTAGCGGGTATTCTGATTGTCCAGGGAGTCCAACACTGCCGTTTTAAGTCGCTCGGCATGCGTAAACTCATTTCACAGTGACAAAAATAAAGAGAGTACATATGATGATAACTACATAGATACAAGTGCACTAACATGCTGGCTTACTCTTGAAATTCATTCGAACCCCATCCGATCCTGACGTAATTTCATTCAGGGAACCGTAGTGAATATTGTATATAATATAATAATGTCTACCAAATTATTAACGTTTCAGTTCACCCATCTACCGCATTATATTGAAACCATTTGGTCGACTTTGTTTTCAAGAATACTAAACATTAAAATGGGATCGCTCATTTCAAGGATCTCAAGAGTAAGTCAGCTGGTAAGAGCTAATTTACCTTTCATGGTTTCTACGATGCTGTCATCGTATCGGAACGTAATTATTTTGGTCGGCGGCAGCTATTTGCTGGGTCAGGGCGCCGGCCGCGGCACTTTTCATGCACTTGCCTCTGTATATTACATAGACAAACAGCCACTGACGATGTACAAAACGCGAGCAGTTGTAATCGTCATACCCGAGTACATAGATGTGATTGTTCAGAACTTCGTCTACGCGTGGTGCGGCCGCGAGACCCGGCTGATCTCATTGTTTAGTCTACTAGTCTAACGCCGGCAAAATATGCAGTTCCACAGTAATCGATGCCACTACCTAATTCTAATATTAACTAACTCAACACGTCGTTCAATTACATTAGGAAACTTCCTATGGAACGGTTGGGAAACATTTTGGTTGTGCGTAACGCGAGCTATGTATGTGTGTATGTATTATTGTCTGTAGACAATATACATCTACAAAATGAAGTGAACATAAAACAACGAATAAGCTGACGGAGTTTTATTTCCTGTACATGCACACTTTTTTACATACAGGATAGCGCTAGACTTAGTAATGCCTAAAATAGAACACTAACCTGTAAATAGGTTATGTTCTCTATACAGCATTGTACCCTAAGTAAAAGTAAATAAGTAGCAGCCCATTAACGTCCCACTGCTGGGCACAGGCCTCCTCACTCCGGGGAGCGAGGGTTTTTAGAGCATAGACCCACCACGCTGCTCCACTGCGGATTGGCAGGCTTAGTACACAAGTGCACTCTCTATTCCTTCACTCTCATAGTCCGATGTGACGGGAATCCGACACGACCGGAGAGAGATCAGGCGCAGGACCGACGGCTTAACGTGCTCTCCGAGGCACGGGGGTGGATCACACCGCCAACTTCCCAACTTCGGGTAAATATTGAGAAAATCTTAATAGAAAACTCAATATTGATTTTTGAATTGGCCCGACCCGGGACTCGAACCCAGGACTCCATGTCTGTAGTCGAACATGCTAACCACTAGACCATTGAGGCAGTTTATTGGCATTGTGGCATTGTACCCTATTGATCTCTTTTTGGTAAGCGTCACCACTACGCAGTAAAATGGTAAGACCCTACCTCAGCAGCCTGCACTAGTACAGATTTGTATAATAATAATAAAAAAAAAATTATATCTGAAGCAATTCGAACTCGGGAGCTCTATTCGCGAAGCTTAAAACTCGCAAAACTGCGCGTCGAAGCTAGTTGTTAAAATTAACTTATCATCCTTAGATAGATCAAGCATTAGAAGCATGTATATAATGTAAATTAATATGATTTCGTTAAAATGGCTGTAAAAGCAAAAACGTAATGAATTTTCCACTATAAAATTTACATTTACATCCGGCATTTGTGTGTGGGAAGCTGGCAAATGTGAAGTCGCTAACAAGCGAGTAAGTTTTTATATTTAAGAACTTATGCATGGAACGATTGTTATCTGATCTCATAATAACGTTAGTGTGTATTTCCGTTGGTATATATACGTAACCTTGAGCTTGAACAGCGCTTCGAGAAACAAGGAAAAACACTTCCATTTTTTTCTTTTAAAACAGCCAGAGGTTGCTAATGTACCCAGCAACAGTATCTCACTTAGGAACGTCTTATTTAGTTCTTTTATATAATCGTATTATTTTATTACATGACAAATCTACCATTATTAACATTTATTTTCTAGCGACTGGGCTCGACTTCGCAGGAGTAGTGAAGCAGTTCATGTCTAAATGGCGTAGGTTTCCATCAGCTTAACTTGAAAGTGATCGCTATCACTCTCTGGGCACGTCGTAATAGAACTCGTTGAAGAGTGTGCATACTCGTATTCTATAGTTATCTTAAGAATGGTGATTTTTTAGGAAACAAAATATTGTATATCTGCTTTTGAGAAAAAAAACCGAAAATGTTGACCTTGACTTTTAATAACATTCCTAGCAGACAAGGGATCAATGGAGACTTGATACTTGACTTGGTATTTGTTAGGTATACAAATATACAAAACTTTAAGTCTGTAGGATTGTTTGTTATTTGATCACTATTATTGTCTAATTAAACGGGAGTATATTAAAATAAATATTTCCTTGCATATATATCCTTCAGTCTGTCAGTACGTGTCATCTACAATTTGCAAAGGTTTTGCGTAAATTGATTGAAATACAATTGTTGGAAGTGGTCTTAGGTATTTCACGTGCAATGTCATGGTCCTTTACACTTTGGAGACATCTACGTTATGTGAAATGGCTATTTTGACCGGACTAATAGCTATCATATTAGTAAGGTAAGTTATAAGCACTGTTAAGTTAAATACGTTATTTCAACAAACGGTCACAGTTTGTTCGTCGAACACAGTGAACACTTTTCACTCCTTGGACCCGACCACAATCCAAAATGGTCCTTATTGCACACGTCGTACGGTCCTTCGAGCCGGATAAATGGTGATGTGGTTGAGCAAGCGGTCATTGCGCTGCTGCGAGGCGTGACGGGTCCTGAGGGAGCGGAAGTCTTGCGCACTTCCGGAAGCACGACCTGGAGATCCGGCCGCGCCCGACTCGGCCGACTTGGAACTCGCTCGCTCTAAACTAGTTTACACTCTAACCGACATTACTTTTTCATCACCCGACCGAAGCAAGGAAATAAAGCGGAGGAAGTGCATGTTGGAGTAAAAAATAAATTGCTGTTTTTATACCGTTTAATTATTTAAGTACACGGTTTATAATATAATATGACTGGTGTTTTTTGCATATACTTTACTGTTAAGTATCAGACCGAGCAGCTCCGTGCCACAAAAAAAAAACCAGTTTGTGTTATAATGGCACATAATATACGGGTGTATATCGAGGTTTAGATAAGTCGGTTACGCTTCTGATCTTCTTACAATTGTTATAGTACTATAGAAGTATTAGCAGATTACGTCACGATGGTCCGGTGGTGGGACGAGCGTCATGATCCAGAGAGATCGCGAGTCCATCATTATACATTTCGGTGAAGGGATGCATAAAGCAGTGGGGTGGGTCTACGCTCTAAGGATTTTATCTCCTATGAGAGAGAAGGCCTGTTGTCCAGCTGTGAAATGGAATAGATTACTAGCTAATTAGTTTTCAAGTCCTTTAGGAACGTATTTAAAACTCTATAGCAAAAAGTACCAATAGTTAGTAAAAAATTGACTTTGTGTAGATGTAAAAAGGTTATAAGAACTAATCCCCTTTTTTGTTTGATCACCTAGCTAGTTGATTAAACCACAAAATCATTCTACATATAATTAGATTCTCTTATTACATGGCATTTTCGCAACGATAATTTGCTAACGTCTGTTCCCGTAGTTCCGACGACTTATATAACAAAATTTATCAAAATCCACATTATTGACCTGTCAAGAAACAAAAACCACAACACAAAATGCTCTAGCAGGAATCAAACCCGGAAGCTCTGCTAGGGAAGCGAATAATCGCCAACGAGGTCATTAAAAAAATGTTTACATATACAATATATTAATGGACCGATTGTCTTAGTTCCGGGCGCTTGTTCATATTCACATAAATGTATACGATTATAGAATATAACGCACATATGCGGGTGGACAGATTTATACGTCGGTAGAAGACATATTGGTTATAAACTATCGTCGTTGTCGTCGTCGCTTCAACCGATGGATGTCCACAAGGCCCGATCTTGCGCCGCCTGGCTCCAGCGGCTACCGGCGACCCTCTTTATATCGTCGGTCCACCTTGGGGGGGTCTGCCTACACAGCGCCGCCCGGTGCGGAGTCGCCACTCCAGCACCTTCAGCTCCTAACGTCCATCGGTCCTTCGGACTATGTGCCCCGCCCATTGACACTTTAGGTTCGCGATTCGTAGGGCTATGTCGGTTCTACTACGGATCTCTTCATTTCTGTTTCGTTCACGTAGAGAAACTCCGAGCATAGCCCTCTCCATCGCACGCTGAGTGACTGTAAGCTTCATGAGGCCCATAGTCAGCGACCACGTCTGTAAACTATAGTTATTGGTCAAACTTGAGTGTANACGTTGTCGTTGTCGTCGTCGCTTCAATCGATGGACGTCCACTGCTGGACATAGGTCTCACGTAATGACCTCCACAAGGCCCAATCTTGCGCCGCCTGGCTCCAGCGGCTACCGGCGACCCTCTTTATGTCGTCGGTCCACCTTGCGGGGGGTCTGCCTACACTGCGCCGTCCGGTGCGGGGTCGCCACTCCAGCACCTTCGGTCCGTCGGACTATGTGCCCCTTAAGGTTCGCGATTCATAGGGTTATGTCGGTTCTACTACGGATCTCTTCATTTCTGTTTCGATCACGTAGAGAAACTCCGAGCATAGTCCTCTCCATCGTACGCTGAGTGACTGTAAGCTTCATGAGGCCCATAGTCAGCGACCACGTCTATAAACTATAGTTATTGGTCAAACTTGAGTGTATTATATCAAATGAATTAAGATGTTTATGGCGTCACATATTTATTACTTATGTTACAGGTAATAAGTTTATACATATATTATTGTATTGTGCTCAATCGTTATTAAATTGGATCTTATATAGCATAAGGTGTCATTATTTATATTGATTCTCTTCTAAGTCTACTTTTTTATAGTGTTAGCGATGGCATGTTTAGTAGTTTTAGATCAATAATTGTAAATAAGATCGACCATGAGCGACTTGCTTTAACGTTTAGTACATAATGTGAAATTAAAATAATAATCACAGGCATTCTAGTTACTTATAGTTTTTAACTGTTTTTTAAAGAAAATATCCTGAGATTTGCATTTAATGATACAATACGAGTATATATAAATTTAGCCACGTCTACTCTGTGTCACCTGTTTTTTTACGCAGATTATAAATTAAGTACGTGTCAATTATTTAAGGGATATACTCTGTGATCAACGACAAACAAAATAATTTAAATTATTTAAGCATTATTTGGATTAACTAAATTCATGTGCACCATATTACGTAATTAAAAATAAAAACGTGATAAAATTGAAAAATGCCTTCACAGACTGATGTTATAGACGGTGAAGTCCCCAATTCATTGCCGCCTGTGATATCCAATAATATGCGTGAAAAATTAGACGCTGAACAGGTACTTTATTCTACGTACATATAATAAGTGTTTGTCTCGCTTCCTCTCCATTGTCCTTCGGTTTTCCCTTATCAACCTCTTACATTTTTTTAATCAACTGCGTTTTAAAGCATCGCCACGATTTTCCTGTCGTAAATTGAATTTCCTTTCCATATAATACGCTTTGTTAAAACCTGGTAACACCATCCGTGAGCTAAACAAAATTACTGCTACGCCTTTGTCACAATTGCTCAGCGTTTTTTTATTAAATGATAGAGAATATGGGATATATGAATATATGCAGAAACGCTGCTACTATTCTTCAAGAAAAAGATCAATGATATGTTTTAAAAACAATTCCTTGTGTCTTGCAACTGGGGTTCTCGTTTTTTTGTATATGTATTTGTTGCAATTCTGCCTTGGTAATCCAGTTGAGCAGTTTATATAGTCCATTCTATTCCGCACATTGGTTCTTTACATGTGGTAGAGACACAGTCAACAAAAGCTTTATACAAAATATATACTTCGTCACTTTACTTTACTTTAGCCGACGTTTTCTATCTATTGACGGTTGAAGTTTACCTTCTCGATTCGATATTCCGCTGTTTAAATGTGAGAACGTAAATATGCAATCAGACTCATTTTACATATTAATATTATTAGTCACTAGAACTAAATTCCCTCAGGATTTAATAAATCTATATCATAATTTCCCAGGTTTCGATGACAGGCTTTGTGCTTCACAAGGAAAAATTACACAATGAGATGAAAGAAACTCAAAATTTAACGCAGCCAAAGCCCAAGTACGACCTGGAGTTAACATGGCTTCCAAATGTATTGGTATTTGACATATATGAAACGGAAGTAATTAACAAATTACGGTATATCATTTAGATGTATCATTTATCTTCACTACGTACTTCAAAATGTTTTTTTTGGTTTGGTGACAGGCTTCGGCCGTGGCTTCTTACCCCTACTAGCAAAGATGTGCCGCAAAACAAAAAACCTTGCGTTTCAGTTTCATGTTAGGTTACAGTCCAGCACATCATTTATTATCAGGTGAATCACAAAAAAAACGTGACACACAAATTTTTATGTGTCATATTTTGTAGTCTCACGTGTTGGTAAGTGACGATACTGTCTTATATTGATTTGCTGTCTCGTATCAACCTAATTTCTCCCTTAAACTACGAAAGAGTCAATAAACGCAACATATTTGCTGCAAGTTTTCTGATTCGAATTTAGGACAGAACAGGATTATGAGAACATATTGCGGAAGTGTAAAGAAAAACAATGAGATTGATATTTTTAAAGATACCAAGGTCATTTTCAAGAAAAAACTGTTATGTTATCTGCTAATGTAACGTTTATGTTTAATTTTATTGTAAACTTTTTTATTTTATTGTATAACATAGTTTTTTTAGGAAGCCGGCTAACATCTTTCGGTCAATTCTATCTTATGGTCTCTACACAACATGGTACCGGAATGCATATGTATTGATTGGCGAAACCTTCCACCAGACAAGAAAAAAATGCAATCTTCCAAATTTGCCACTCTGGGGATAGAACCTGAATAAACTCTGATAGCGAGGCCTTCTAACATTGTCTTTGGTCTGATATTGGATATTGGATAGTGGCCGGCGACTGTGGACCGGCCAAGCGTGCAATAATATCGCAGTAGCATTCATTTATGTATCGATTTTTTATCTCTATCTACTTCCGCTACCTACGTAAATGTACCAAACGAATGATATTTAATCAATCTTTGGTCCAAACATACACTATGTATCTATAAAGAGAGATAATGACAGGTGTTTCAAAACATTAAAAAGTCAATTTGAATATATTACTTCATGTTAAAAATAGTCTGTCATCGGTCCGTTGTGATGTAAAATGGTCGTTTATTTGTTAAGATATCTAAACAGGTGATATTAAGACTAGTTGGCGCATAAATGAGACAAACACTTCTCATTTTTGCACCATTCATACAACATTAAGTAAATAAGTATCAGCCCATTATCGCCCCACTGCTGGGCACAGGCCTCCTCGCTCATATGAGAGAGGGTTTCTAGAGCCTGTACCATTGCGGATTGGCAGGCATAGTACACAAGTGTACTCTCTATTCCTTCACTCTCATAGTCCGATGTGACGGGAATCCGAAACTCGCAGAGAGTGAGATCAGACGCAAGACCGACGGCTTAACGTGCTCTTCAAGACACGGGGGTTGCGTACACCGACAACTTCGCAACTTCGGGCATTGTAACATAATATTGAGAAAATCTTAAAGAAAACTCAATATTCCGGCTTAACTGGCCCAACTCGGGACCCGATCCCAGGACCTCATATCTGTAGTCGAGCATGCTAACCACTAGACCAATAATGCAGGCATTGATAGGTAGATGCAGTTAGGATAATGTTGATAAAAATTGTTTTTTTAGCATTTGGAATCCCTGCACGCGATCTGTGTATCTCCATTGTTGTGGATTTTGGGATGAATCTTGTCGTCTTGGAGCAAATTGGAGGTGTTATCCTCGCACCCGGTTTCTCCTTGCTCCAGGTCTCACGGCTGATCTGTATATACAAGCTACACCGCGTGACTCCAGCCCTATACCGTTTGCAATAACTGGCCTGCAAGTGGCCGCAGCTCACAAGCGAGACCACGCGGTGGGCTATTTCGTGGTGCCGATTCGAGTGAACTTTTTAAAATACACACCGCCCTGTTTAGGGGAACGCGAATGAAATAAAGGATGATTAATGTCAGAGGTGTACTTTACTTCGGAGTATACCTATAACATGCAAAATAAAACCAATTAAAAGTGCGTACAAAGAATACATGTCAAAAGTGCAACTTCTTTGGCAAACTAATACAAATAGTTTATTGAAATCTCAAATGATTGTAACTAAAAATGAAATGTGTTTTTGTCAATATTACATATTATTAATTAAATCTTGTTTTTGAATTTGAAATTTAGAAAAGATAATGTATGAACTATTTTTTTTATACTTTATGCAAATTAAATGATTAAAAAACGTGTGCCAAATTAAAATGCCACATGTTATTTGTAAATATTCAAACTACCTAACATTTAAGTGAATTAGCATAAAGAATGTTGCCCTTCTTTGTGACGCTAATCACGTGTTCCATCCGTGAAAAATTTAACCTCGTGCGCCTAAAGAAGTTTCACTTCAATAAATATTTTGCTATTAATTATATCTTAAACCTATAAATGGTATTATACAATTTTGGTGTATTTTTGTCACTTTTTTATCGCTGACAGAATACGAATCCGCAAACTATGCGGATAGAAGCACAGCGACCTTCTCAAATATTACAATATTTATTTTGAAATAATCTATATATTTACGCGAAATACTACTAGACTTGGCTAGACTTGAAATCTAGCATACATTTCCCTTTCGCGGTGTACACGCTCAATAACAACGGGTTTCCCTATATACCCCCGATCAAATTCTACACAAGAAACATCAAGAAAAATGAAGAAAAGGTTTATGTTAAGAAAAAACTCAAAACTGTGACATCATTATGCGTACAAGTTACCGTATAAGTTACGTAATTTCTGTATATTCCTAAAATATCGGCGTGTATGGAAGCATCGCTAAGAATAGCGATCAAGATGGATCACAGGCGATGTCTCCTTCGCTTTGTGTATAATATTAGGCCTCATAATGTTGTCGGTGAGTCACAGAATCTCCTTTGTCCTCAGATGTATAGAAAACTCGAGTAACCGATGCATAAATCACCAGACTGCTCTATTTTTCCACATGTCCTTACATATTATAAAACAAAGTCATCTGCTGCACCCGACTGTTCGCGATAAACTCAAAAGCGACTGAAATGATACACCCCTGTGAAAGGTTTGTTGTGATTGTGTTATCTTGTTAAAAATGTTTCTGCTCAACCCGGAACATTTCTTTGTAACATCAAGATAACTTTTACTGAATGGGTGCCTAAATTCACTATTAAATTTAATTGAATGTCTTAAGCCCCGCTATTATATCAAGCAATACGCTGTTGGGCAATACTGAAATACGGTTTCTCAGATAATTTAATAAGCCTCGTTACTTAAAGTGTGTTAAAAGCGTGAAAAGATTTCCGCGTGTTGAAATGACATTGGGAACGTTGCTCATGAGAGAATTATTAAGAAAAAACTACGTTATTAGACCCGTTACAGGAAATTAAATAAATATATATCATTTCTGTTAAGCCTAATATAATTAAGAATTAATAGCCGCTAGCCAAGACCCTATTTTACGGACACAGGGTAAGATGTGTGTGAATCTATTTATTTTAGTATATGTTAGCCATCGTCATTCGCGCAAACATAAAATTAATTTAGTCGAGTTAGATAAAAATAAAATTAGATAAGTACATCAATATTAGTGAGTTGGAGAAGGGTCCGAAGTCCAGACGAAGATAGGGGACATAACTCTTGTTTTACCAGAAATTGTATAATAAAATACTTAACATTTCACCACTTATTAATATACAAGCCCTTCCTCGCGGTGTTACCCGCAGTCCTCGATGCTATGGTAATACGGGGACATTCGTTTTAGGAAAAGTTAACCTCGCAAAAGGAATATGTATGCCGAAATTCTGAGTAGAAATTGCGGAAGAGCCAATGCTTTTTTACTTGCAACTGTGTATACGGTAAATTCAAGTCGGCGTCTCCGCGAGTGACCAGTGCATTTGCACAATTGCACAATTGCACGATGAAGTGTCGCCAGCGACATAAGTCGGAATAGTACGTGCCGCAGAAATAGATTTAACGAGTGCGTGCGGCGATATTCACGCTTGTTTACACTCGGGACGATTTTATAGGCGCAACGACACCGCCCGCGCCGCATTACCATACTGGCCTCGTGTGCGACACTGCGACTGTTCCTTCTTACGAAATTTACGGTATGTGAATGTACCACTGGATGGACGGTATATAAAAGAAGCCGTTCATGTTCCTAATTAATAAAATTTGATCAAAGAGGCTTTTAGTAATGTGTAACTCCAGTATGATGAGTTGGTCAGAAGTTACCGCAAATGACAAAATATTTCAATTCTAAAAAAGTTCGGGCTCGGTGTGGCAAAGGGTTTGCCAGATCCCATACCTGCAATTAAGTAAAATCTTTTCAAGCCACGGGAATAAATTATAAATTCAGTTGTTTTAAGGATCTGTCCTTTGCACTGTGCATTTCCTATCATCCATTAGTTCTTCGAACTATGTTCCACGCTCTTCGCCTCTTCAGCTTCTAAAGTAATTAAGAGCTTAATAATCTTCGTTCTTATAGGGCCTCTTTATCACCCGCTACGTGACTTTGAGCTTTCTTATGAGACCCATAATCATCAACCCAGTTTCGGAGCCCTGTGGCAATAGGTTCCGCACGAAGTTTAGTCTTCAGTTACTGAGGAATTTGCGAAACGAATTGGGCAATTTATGTAATTCAGGTCTAAGATAGACCTGTAACTTATTTTACTTGACCTATATATCTCGTATACTTATGATATATATTGATTGAGTACACAATTATCGACCAGCACAGAGTTGGTGCAGAAATTCAACATTATGTATAATTTAAGTCATCCGTATTAGGTTATTCCTAGCTATAGAATTTGTGGAAATTAAGGACCCAATTTTTTTATATTCTAGTTGGCCAAAATGTTTTTCACCGAAGTAACCCTATGTTACTTGTTGTTAATGATGCACATCTAACAACGACTTTCTAACACAAGAAGGGTTGGCTGGTAGATAAAGCTTTGTAGCGTTAAACCCACCGTTTGCACTCTCTGCAATAAAATTTATAAATAAATAAATGATGTTGCTAAAATCTGAAATGGAATCCATTTTGGATTGGAAATTTTGCAAAAGTATATTTCTTTAACAGATTAATAATTGAAGGAACTCTGTACTTTTGCTAAAATTTCGTGGAGATATTATTATCTATCATAAATTATTTCTATTCCTTATTAACATGGTATTATTTTAAGAGCCTGATTTGTTTTAATTGAGTTTAATTTTAATTTAATTATCGATTCTCACACATGATAACCGTATCAAAAGAAATATGAGTGTATTTATGCTGAAGGGGCCACATAATGGATGCGAGTACAATCTTTCCGGCAAGATAAGGCTTCCGGGTATAATTGATGTTGATTGGAATCGAGTCCCGATGTTATTGAACACACTTCATTAGGCTTCAGATACGATCTGTAACTCTTATATGGCTGCGAAAATATTTATCTCATACATGTCGTAATTAATTTATGCAATTATAAGATTTTCTATTGGAACAGTGATGATTTCACTCTCTATAAGAAGTAGTAAGAATTGTTAGAAATTCTAGTAGGCTCTAAAAAATTAACAATTTATTTGAGGATAACTGTACACGTTTCCATAAGAAACTCTCTGAAGATGTTCTTGAGAGTTCACTCATTAAATTAAAGCCGTTCATTAAAAGACAACCAATTGAAAACTCGTATTATAATTTGAAGTATTACTGAGACGATAATAAAGCGTGGGAGTGAATTGGTGTAATCGAAATAAAATATTAATAATATATTGTAATGATGATGGTAACAAAAGTCGTTGTGAGTTTTTCGCCGAACAGGGCGCTTCTGTGTCAAATCATGACACTGACGCTTTTAAGCAGGAATTGCATAAATATTTGTCTATACATGATAACTAGTAATTGCGTGCGATTATTTCTATATTATATCATTTCAATTGCAATCTTTCAATTTCATTAATGATTCGAAGCAAATTAAGTCGCAGGTGTTTTATCTACAGAAATAAATTAAATTAGAGCGCCCGTTTGTAAATTCAAATTACCTGTTTTTCATTAAATGCATATGAATACCTTCATATGCATTTAATGAAAAAATTTATATGATCATTATATCAAAAACCACTGTCTCTTAACTTTCTCAGTTAATCTGTATGAAACTGACGATAATCTTTGAACATACTGGACGGATTTTGACGGGACTGTCATGGCAAGTAGCCTATGTTATAGCGAGCCTATTATTTTAGAAAAAGATCAAGTTATACATAGAAACCATCTGAATAGCCTTTGAAATATACTTTTATGTTTAAGCGTATAATATATTGAGAGACACCTTAATGATCTAAATTTGTAAAGGAATTTCTAACAGTTTAATATCGTCCCCTGTGAAGTATTCGGGACACAAATTATCGAGTCGGTTTGATCCCACGGCTAAAATAAAATATCATATTTCCTGTGAGATGAGCGCGCTTCAGCGTTCAAGTGGGGTTTTTTTCTCATTTTTTTCAGGCCACCGGTTTTTTAAGGAACTGCGACGCACATGTTTGTTCAACAGAGGCGACGTCTTTCGATTATATGTTTTTTGTCGCCTCGTTTGTTTACTGAATGTGGCTCGGCTTACACTGCGCGGGCCTAGGCCTATGTCCCATTTCAATGCCAAACTAATTCAGTCTATTTGTGTCTGTTACATTCGTTTTTCTTTAATAACATCAGTGATATGTCAAACATTTTGACAATCCAAAAGTGCGAGTACATTTTAAGGTAAGCTCTTCCCATCGTTTCAAATGTTTCTTTCCGTGGACCGCGTGTCGCATTACAGCCACCGGTGACGTGGGGTAAAGTGAAAAATGCTCGGCCGAGCACCCAAGGCATTGACGGCTCGTCTTTGCTATCAGCAAATTGGTTGGCAATTAGACACGGTCGAAGCTTCCCACCGGTCCAGACCAAATAGAAAATGCTGTTTCTCAAATTTGCCTTCGCGTGAATCGAACCCTAAACCGCTGCTATCGGGCCCAGTACTCGTATTGCGTCAGCTAGGTCGCCACAAAGCTGATAAACTGATGAAATCTTAGAGAACGACTTCGGCTTATTGTCGCAAACATAAGATAAGGGATATATGGCAAACTTATTATATTACGGCAATTGTTTCGCTTCTTGACTAATAGGTTTTGTCTCTTTGACTATTCTTGAAGTAAAGCTTATGAAATTATGATAAACATTGATTTGTTTGAATTAATTGAATCATTATGAATGCCGAAGTTTATTGAACCGTGATATAGACTGTTGAGTGCCGTTACAGCGGGGCGTGCGAGAAGAGTTGCGATTGTCTGTCTATCGTGTTCTCGTGACCCCTTTATGGAGTGATGTAGGATCACCGCTGGGTTCTAGCCGGTATGAGTCCGGCATACCTTGGAACGTCCTCCAATGGTGTGCCATGTGTCCTCGAGGATTTCTCGGCGTTAAATAAAAGGCGTGCGGGAAGACGCCGTGCGGCTGATGACGCAGGTTTGTCCCTTGGTAACCTGTGAAGCAGTAAATAATCCATCGACTCGCAGAGAGAGGCCCCGAGCGCCGGTAGATGGCACGCCAGGTGCTCTGGGCACACCACCTTCGGAGAGGAGAAGAATACTGAAAATGCAAGGTTGGGTCTTCTCGATGTGGTTTCTCTGGCGACGACCACGGTAGCGTTCGCATTACCTCCCCGAGTAATGTGAGAAGTCATCGATGGGTTTATCGCCGGTAGGAGTCCGGTATAATTCGTACCTCCCCGTGGTGTTGATGCTGTCCATCAGGTTCCAAAGGGGATAAAAAAAAGTTTAGCGCTCGATGTTGGCCGCAGTGCACACGAGCAGGTTTCGTGCGCGTTGCATAATGGCGGACACGTAACTCGTGTAACAGCACATTGCGAATGTAGGCCGCGAGTACATCGGAAACTCCCGGATTATGTTCCTATGTTCTTCAATCACGTATTTTACAGTCATTTTGATTCGCGAGCCACCTCTTGCACAAAAACAAAACTGTAAAATTGATTCTGCTTGGATTTACGGCGTTACGCCATTGCTGGTAGGGTGGTAACAAGTTACAGCCGGAACCCCTACTAGTTCAGACGTAGATAAATTATAAAATAACGGTCTAATTTGGTCCTGGTGGAAATCGGATTCAGGACTGCTGCTAGGCGAAGCGAGTTCTTGCATCATTGCGCCAGTAAACATATTCAAACACGCAGTGTCTGATTGTCATTCGTAATTAGACTGCATTATAACTTATTTAATTGCAGAATTATGTGAGCTTTTATCTTTCTTTTATCCAATGTAAGATTGATGATGACATTAGAGAAAGACCTTTAATCTAAAGTTACGAGTTAAGAAGTAAACAAAATCAAAATATTCTTCATTCAATAAACTCTTTAAATTATCATTAGTTTATTTCTTGATGACGAATCTCCTGTGTTTATAAAAGTGAGCGAGTTTCTCGGCGTCTCGCGGAAATCGAATCGGGGACCTTCCCTGCCTGCACCATTGGGCCGGCGAATTGGTAAATTCTACCTTCCTAATATTAAAATGCATTGACTTATCTACCGATCGAGACAGTTGACGCATGCTGTCCCATAGTAGAGCTACCACAAAAGGATGTCCCTGTATCGGGTTACGAGGATGACATGCGCACGAGACATCGCAAATCCGATAAATGCTTAAATATCGCTCCCGACAACGAAGATCGTATTCCACGTCTGAAACTGCAGCCAATCCTCGGAAGCTGCAGGCGCCAGCTGCTCGCCCGGTGTCGAATACCACACAGATAAAGATTTCTTTTATACGAAAAAAATTAATCTGGAGGCATGCTCGGAACGTTTTTACGCTAAATCGATCCCAAACAGAGTGGCACTGTTGTAAGTTACACCGACCTCGCTTAAGCGATCGCCATTCGCATTGAAATTCTCCTAACAACATCATACAGTGGAGCATTATGGCCGATGTTACGCGATTATTCCGTATTTGGTTTATTACGTAGGAAGTCGGGAACGTAATAGCGGTCTTCAAGTGGACCTTATGAACTACGATAATTGTAAATAATTTGAAGGATTACTTATGGGTTAAAAAACGTGGCAGTGAATGAGTTGCTCTCATTGATATAGAACCAATTAAAATGACATAGTGACATACGACCGTGTTTGTCGTGGGCTCTTCACAGAACAGGTCCCGAAGGAACCCTCGTGTTCTTAGACTTAGTCGCTCTTTAATGTCATTATTAGCTGTACACACATTTAAGTTTGAAGAGTGCTTTTAAAGCCTGTCCTTGAGTAATGAAGTTTGCCTCGTTTTGAATCAGTTAAAATTTAATCGCCAGTGGTATATTTCTTGTGCAATTAGTGGAAGAGTCGCGCCGGGATTAACTTTACAAAGCGATATGGGGAGCGTCCGGCGCCGACGGTCGCTACGCAGTGGGTCACACGATCTCCGATATCAGGCCGTGCTTTTTATTGCACAATCGTTAGCCACGTATTTTTCCACGTAAATGGCAATAGAGCAACTATGTTTGTCAAAAAACAAGTAAGATACAGCCCAAGGATAAGGATATTTAAAAAACGATTAATTTTCCAAATAGAAGTTCTTAATTTCTCTCATTACAAAACATGTCATTGGCCACTTTAAATAGACATCATTTAATTTAAAAACAGGAACGGGATGAGAAAGGAGTCTACTTTGATAAAAAAATTAAGATTAGACAGCGTTTTCGATATTAGTTACCAAACGGTTTGATTTATTCCAACCTATCGAACAATTATTGTTAAATTTCAACCGATTTACACAAAAACATTGACAGAAATCTTACTCATGAATCACTCTGCATATAGTGAAAACCAATTTTCAGTTATCGCGAACAGACAGGATTTTGTTTTATGATATGTAAGGATATATAGATTAAAAGTTGCATTGAATTTGTGGTATGTGAACCCATAGGTCGTTCGATCTGGTAGTATATCGGAAGATCATCGGGACGTTAAAGATCGAGATATGGAATACCGATCATTAAAAAATCATAGTTTACGAGGTCGTTAAACCTGTTAAAGTTTTAGTGGCGCAGTAATTACGTCTAGATAAATGAGTTTTTGAAAGCTCCTGATGTGTTTCAAGATCGTTAAACTCTACGTGTACTGTAAACAGTACTAATGCCAAGCAAAAGCTTATTAGAAAGTAAATTGTAATCCTCATATTCCTTTACAATTTTTTAAATAAAAAAAACAGTAAACCATTAATGTTGGTAATGTTTAAAGGACATATGTCATTTCGACAAATTTTTTTGTACTGACTGATTAGATCTTAACTGTGATGTCAGCCGACGACAAGTGAAGACATAGTCTAAGTTAAAACGCGCTAACTTGGTAACCTGGTAATGCCTTGGTAAACCCTCCCTAACTTATACGAGGTGTGTTCAAAAAGTATCGCGAATTTTGTGTTTTTTCAAAAATTATTTATTTATTCATGAATATCTATTTTGTCCCCTTCAAAGTAATCCCCATGAGATATTATACACTTGTGCCAACGGTTTTTCCAATCTTCGAAGCACTTCAAAAAATCATTTTTTTTTTTATCTTGTTCAGCTCCTCCTTCGATGCCGTCTTTATCTCGTCAAGAGAAGAGTAACGTCGTCCTTTCATGGGCCTCTTCAGTTTAGGGAACAAGAAAAAGTCACAGGGGGCCAGATCTGGGGAATACGGTGGCTGCGGCATCATTAGTGTGTTGTTTTTGGCCAAAAAGTCGCGCACAAGCAACGATGTGTGAGCAGGGGCGTTATCGTGGTGCAAAAGCCAATTTTTGTTCTTTCACAAATCCGGGCGTTTCTGGCGGATTGCTTCGCGCAAATTGCGCATAACTTGCAGGTAATATTCCTTATTGACCGTTCTTCCCTGTGGCAAGAACTCATGATGCACCACGCCCCTGCAATCAAAGAAAACTGTCAGCAAAACTTTCACATTCGATCGAACTTGGCGCGCTTTTTTCGGTCTTGGTTCGTGCGGCAGCTTCCATTGAGATGATTGAGCTTTGGTTTCCACGTCATAACCATAAACCCACGATTCGTCACCAGTTATGACCCTCTGGAGCAAATTTGGGTCGTCGCGGACAGAGTTTAACATCTCATTAGCAATGTTCATGCGATGCTGTTTTTGGTCACAATTGAGCAATTTTGGTACGAATTTCGCGGCGACCCGTCTCATGCCCAAATCATTGATAAAAATCGAATGGCACGAGCCAATCGATATGTTTAGGTCCTCAGCAACTTCTCTAACGGTGATTCGACGATTGGCCAATACCATTTTCTCCACTTCATTAATTTTTTCGTCTGTTGTTGAAGTGCTCGGGCGTCCGGCACGCTCTTCGTCGTTCACATCTTCTCGGCCTTCTGAGAACATTTTGTACCACCGATAAACGTTGCTTCGGTCCAAGGTAGCTTCTCCGTATGCCACAGTCAACATTCGGAATGCATCCGCGCACTTAATTTCGTTTTTCACACAAAATTTGATACAGGTTCTTTGATCCATTTTTTTGAATAGGTAAAAATCGAAGACNTTTTTCTCAACAAAGAACACATAAAGTTCACTTAAGGTGAGAATTTTACATTATTTTAAATTTTTTTCAAATTTTAAAAGTTTTACAAGCGTCGAACACATTACATTACAGAAAAGAAAGTCACATTAAAAATGAGAAAGAAGATCACAAAAAATAAAAAATAAAACAATTTAAAACACAGACAAAAAGAACAAATATGTAACATCAAATTATGCTATGATAGGTATAAGAACTAATGTTAGGGTGACGCTCCACTGAACTTCTCGCGCACATATTCCACTAGATTTTTTTAAATTTATATATACTTTCACTGTTTACCACCGAATTGATATACGTATAAGTAAATGTGTCCTAGTTTGTTATTTTATATTTTGAATGTTATGTATGTATATTGTTAGTGTCCTTAATAAATAAATAAAAGAGGTATTTTACTATTTATGGTTTCTACACAGGATCGTAAAGGAACGCATTTTTTTACTTGACAGCACATCTTTTCTGATAACTACCCACGGCCGAAGTCTCCTACCAGTCTAGATCCAGATAAATGAGAACGAAACGGGAATCGAGACCGGAACCTCTGCTAGCTAAGCGAGTACTCGCACCATTATACCAGCGAGGCCGTCATTGCTAGGGGGTTATATTTAATAATAACCACTGGCTTTATATCTTACCTTTACAAGTCATTGATAATTTATGCTATAGAGCTATAAGTGGGTAACTCAAAGACTTGAAAATTAATCAGCTAGTAAATAGCAGCCCGCAGCTGGGCCTCCTCAGTCATGAGTGAGGGTTTGTGAAGCACAGATCCACCTCCACTGCGGGCTGTCTGACTGCACATACGCCAGTGTTACTCCCGAGATATTCTGCTTTCCTTACATTGTTCTACACAACCGAAATCCCAATGTTGGATTGCAAGGACAAATTAAGTAAGTTACTTTTTATACTACCTAAGTTTCGATCTCGCGACTTCTCTGAACGATAATTCACGCGTCTCGATGCTAGCCCATTATGGCCCTTCCAGTTAAGTGATCAATAATGTTTATGGACTTTTTTATAACAGATAGATAGATGTATAGATGTCCAGCATTAGAGACACGTGTGTCGTGTGCTGCCGCGGCTCGGGACAAGTGCACTGGTTTCTGACACAAGCTGTTTCTCGGAAGCGAGTTTATTCTGAACATGACGTCAGGCCTCCTCGCTTCCTTATTCTGCTCCACTCGCAGCGCACTACACATGTATCTCCTATTATTAGCGATCAAACACGTTAATATTAAAACCACGAACTGCTTTTCGAAACACTTGCCATCCTACAAATACAATCCCAAAATTTCTGCTACATTTTTTTATGCTAAAAACCTCTGACCATTAACGTACTTAAACTAAACGCAACTAAAAAAAAATATTTGTGACATGAAATGATATCTATGTTATTAAGAATTTTACTGTATGTAATAATTTTATATTGTACGCTTTCAAAACGATCCCTTCCATGAGTGAAGACGCCTGTGCCCAGTAGTGGGACATTAATAGGCAGCTCGCCTCACCACGCTATAAAAACACGCGCCAATGCTTAAAAGTTAAGGGCAATATATTTGTTTGCTAAAGTTTTGTACGGTTGAAAAGGCCATATAACGCATCGATGAGCTTAAATGTCATCTATAAAGAGGAGGTAGAAAAAATTTGCTTCTGAAAGCGTGAGCAGCCGGACACCCACGTCGCTAATATGTGCCCATTATCGGGCTCATCCCACGGGAGCCGCGGGGCGGAGCTAGTTCGGGGATTGCTTTTTGTATACTGGAATTCTTCCCAGCTGGTCACGTGAAGTGATTGCGAGCGATGAGGTGTCCGCGTTATGTCAGCGGACGCAATAGGGCTTCTGCAGGTGCCCTTATTGCATTACCGCGTGTTTTCGAGTAGTAACAAAGCCTTTAAACCCAATGAAAGAGCAGTTCTATTTACATCGCAATTAAATACATTATTACTAACTAAATCTATACATCTTAATAAAATGCATTTAAACGTGTATAAGATACGTATATCAAAAAATCAAAATATTAAATTTTTGACTGCCTTGTTCCAGCTGATCTCGTAACCTATTTTGACGGGAGTTTCTCTGGCAGATAGCTGATACAAGGAGCAACTTAAGTAAGTAGCAGCCCATTAACGTCCCACTGCTGGGCACAGGCCTCCTCACTCCGAGGAGCGAGGGTTTTTAGAGCATAGACCCACCACGCTGCTCCACTGCGGATTGGCAGGCATAGTACACAAGTGCACTCTCTATTCCTTCACTCTCATAGTCCGATGTGACGGGAATCCGACACGACCGGAGAGAGATCAGGCGCAACTTAGACTACTTGTATTTTAGAAAAGAGGCGTTCGGAATTACGCCAGTAAAACCGCCAGCAACAGATAGTGATATTGGAAAATACGCCATAAGTTCTTTCATGTCGATCTATTCGTGTATTCAAAAAACTATTCTGTGTTTTCATATAATAATACCTTTTTACCTAATTATTACAATTCATTTAAATTTCAGAAATAACTGTATGCAAAATAACATATATAACCTTCCAAAGAATCATATAAAAATTTGAACAATTACTTAGACGATAACAAGATTGCGAATAGATTCCGTTAACCTGAATAAACTAACTTAAAATAATAATGTGCAATGGTAATAAAAAGGGTACTTGATCGCGTTTATTGTGGGTGCTTCTCAGAAACTCGTAGGTGCAATGCCGGCGGATGTCCTGAGTTCGATAGACGATAGACCAAATTAAGGAAAACGTATTTTCTCACTTTTTCGGACTGGTGGGAGGCTTCAGCTGCGACTAGTAAACATCCTTCCATCAAAGGCGTAAAAAAAATGTGTTCCAATACGATGCTGTGTCGACAGCAATTAAAATTAAATCATCCTTTAGGTTCACGTGCTTCCAACTTAAACGGCACCACCGTTTAGAATTAAGTTAGTAACAGTCAAGTGCTAACCTATGAACAATAAAAAGCAAAACGAGAGAATGTTTTCGTGAAACGCTTCGTTTCACAGCCCATCAAGTGTTTAATCCTTGTGGTGAATTGTTTTCAGAGTATGGATAAAATTTACGATACAAAACGCACCGCTAAATGTTACAGAGAGTGCATCTCGTATTGTAATAGGAGGAAAGCCGCAAACACATGCTCTGTTAAATTTGAAACCGTGCTCATCTTGCGATATAAATAATGCTCTGTTATTGTTCGGGGACCACCGGTGGAGCGCACCTCTCCCCCGCGAAGGCGGCACCTACACTTGTACGCGTATACAGTGGAATATTATTTTTCCAGGCGCGCAGAGGAGCCGGCGAACACCACATGTGGCACCTGACCGAACTGAACTTTCCCACGGCGGGAACGTCTCGGTCCTCGAGGCAAAAACACCAAAGTTTACGTTCGTTTCCTTAATGACAAGCTACGGGACAGAGCAGCCCCAACTTTACGATTTACATCCCTACTTTCTATTACTTGAATGAAAAACTACCTTTAGCGCGTCGTGCACTTGTTTTTGAGGGTATTGAACTAAACTGACTTGAAACGCTCACCTACGTAACGCTCTTTCGAGTAAAATCTGCTCTCGTGAACAAAGGTAGCGAGATAAATGGCGCTTCACAGCAGTACTGGAATGCATTATTTAATGTCACTTTATTACTTTATGAATATAAAAACAGCAAAACATGTTCGTCACGAAATAGTTCAAATAAGACACAGCTTACTTGTATGTACTGTGGTGACGAGTTGACTAGAAAAGCGACTAGGTTTTTATTTAATAGCGCTCAATTGTGATCTAATCTATCAGACATTTTGACAAAGTCAAGCTACTAAGGCTGAATGCTTTGAAGCACGTCTTTACTGTTACGGTATTAACTAGCTGCAATCGAAGCCTCTCATAGAACCAAATGTAATAAAAACCCAAATTAAAGAGTTTTGAAATTGATAACTTAAATGTATTTTTTGAAAACAAATCACTGAGAAAACTTAATCCCCATGCAGCACAAAATAGCAACATGACATAATAAATAATCTATATCGTGTCAGCCTTAGTAAAGACAAAATTAAAGTCTATCCACTTTACGATTGTAACCCCTTGTAGACTTCCAGGGGTTAATATCACCCACTTTGGGCACCACAGCTTTAGAAGGTAGGCTCCAATCCCTGCCCTTGCTTTTTTGTTGAAAAGTTTTCGTGAGCGAGTGCTGCCATCGAGGCTTAAACATTTTTTTGTTAACTTAAATGAGCTGGTGATTGTTTTTTAATTTATTTGGCCGTTCAGCGTCGTCATGTGGTTCCAATCAGCGCCCGACGAGGCTTTTAACTTTTTTCGACCGATAGTTTTAGTTTACCGGCGATGATTTTCTAATAACATTTTGGCGTTAATTAATGTACGAGTATATGCGCAAGGATTAACACAAAATTTAAGCTACCGTATTTTAAACATAATGACAAAATTATACATAAAATTATATGTTCTAGTAAACGTGTACTCGAAGTAATATTATTTGCGATATTATACGACGGATATTTTGCACAAAAGTTATTGGAGGGAATTTAATGAAACTTTCCAATGTGATATCTGACACATATATAATATTACTAGCTGAACCCGAGACTTCGTCTGTGTGGAATGTTTTTGGGGTTTTCATTAAACATGACCTATACTCGGAAAAAGGAATATCGCTACCCAATTTCAAGTCATTACGCCTTATGGTTCCAGAGATATCGTGATGACTCAATATATGCCTGGATATCTCATATGTATATATATATATATATATATATATACATATATATGAGTAATCCATACGGATTACTCGACGTTATTGAAGTATTGCAGTATTCTTACGGCACTCTGAAGACATATGTATGAATATATATAACCTGTTGGATCTTTACTTCACTGTCATACGTAAAATGTGAGAGATAAATTCATATACGACGCAAGATCGGACTTGTGGGTGTCGTTAGGTGAGACCACGACAAAGGTTTCAAGTGCCCAATAGACACAATTTAATGAACAAGAGAAATACAAAATTTAATAATGCGTAGTCAAAATATTCTCGATTTCTTAGAAATGAAATGTATAAACTTTACGCAATCGAGGGAGTTCTCATAATCAAATCTTTCCAAAGCAACTAGTCGGTGACAAAATATTGTTTACTCAGTCAGCTTAGGACACGAACATTACATAAGTCCATTGAGAAGCGGGCAACAGGTTGAATGAAGTGGGGTGCATTTGTTTTCTGCCCAGTGGGGTGGCCCATGGCCATAAAGCCTGCACTCGGGGAGTCAACGAGGCGTCGGGCCGTCCCGCGGCGTATTGTCCCTGCATCTGTCGCGGAGGTGATGCCCGCTGCCGTAGATGTCGTAGCCATAAATCGGGACTATACACATTTAGGTAGATAAGAATGCGCAAAAGAAAATAATGCTCAACACATCGAGTACTTGTTGTGCACCAATGGCGCAATGGTTGAGTCTGAATTATAAGGCTTCGTCCGCTTTGTAACACACTCTGGCAGGATAGTCGGAGGGCATAGTTGGCGCAATCACCAGCGAATGGAGGGCAGTGCACCTCCTCCTGAGAGACTATTATATCGCCGAAGGAGGCACATGAGATGTATTCTTGGAACGTTGTAAGTGCTCCTCTCCTCCGGCGCCGAAGGTTGGAAGGAAGTGGGTGTAGATTTACGGCCCACTATCTGCTCGCTAAGTTTCCCAGCGGGAATCTTGGCGGTCCTATTAAAGTATGTGGCGGGAATCGTTGGATGTCAGTAAATATTCTAGCTTGCTAGTGAGTTCCACACTCCCGATAAGATTTTAGGTCAGATCGGAGTGCATAAAGGTGGTAAAAAGAGAGGCTTCGGCCGTGACTAGTTACCGTCTTACCAACCTGCCGCCAAAAAAATCATTTTGTTTCCGATAAATGCTTTATAGAAAGCTTTCTATCCAAGTTAACACGCTTTCTTCTAACACAGTATCATTACTTGCCATCAGGTAAAATTAAAGTCAAGTGCTAACCTAAAAATAAAACTCATCAACACAGACTCGTTTCTTCACACTGATATTTTATGCGGATACTTCCCCGATCTAGTCAGCGATTGTCTATAGCTGGATGACATACGAGTATGTAGAATATTGAAATTATCTCTGACTTTGCACTGAACCTAAGTAAAAAAAATTAATTAATAAACTGATATATGGGCATATAGCTTTGGTGCAACGTTTTTTATGAAAATAAAAGCATAAAATATTGTATCAAAGCTCGCTGTGTGATGTCACCCTAGGAGCGTGCCTTCGTTCAAAAATCGGCACGACTAAATGCGTAGGTCTGATCTTTATAGCTCTATGGCTACGACGGGACAATGTTTGGGGATGTTTTATTGATTTTATTCAATAGGACTTGTTAAATAACGGCCAGGTCAAGAGTGCTCTAAACCGACGAACTTGTATGAAAGGTTTAATGAGAATGAAAGAAGCGAAGGAGATATGCAAGGATCGTGGCAAGTGGAAGGATGTTGTCTCTGCCTACCACGAAGGGAATGAGGCGTGATGCTATGTATGTATGTATGTATGTAGGACTTGTACAATTCATTAATGTTCCTTACAGAAATAACATTCAGCGTAATAAAGTAATAAAATATAATATCATTCTAAATATATTATAATCGCGACTATCAATCAATTTAATTATTGGTATAATACGACAAACATCTTGTACGTATCGTAGTTTTTCGTAGGATAGGGAATGAATTTTGTCAGACGACCTGGGCCACGCTCCTTGCAGCCTTGTGGATCTCCATGATCCCTAGGAAATATTATTTATTGCTGAATGTATAGCGTTTGACTATAATCTGCGATGGTAAATGATGATACTATCTTCTAACTTAGATTGTTAACGGTTAATCTTGTGACTGTATCGACCTCACTCATCAATACTTAATATAATTATTATCCACTTCCTCGGAAATTTGAGACCATAGCGGCTTTACAGAAACGAACACGTCCCAATTATCCTGGGTTTGTGTTTGATACTGTCACTGCAGAAACCGTTAAGGCGCATATTTTATCTACAACATCAGATGCCACTGGCTATGATGGTATTAATCGTAAGATGGTAGTACTAGTACTCAATAGTATCCTGCCAATCATTTTTAATTTTTCTCCTACTTGTAATACCTTCCCCAGTGTCTGGCGCACTGCTTTTATTATCCCTGTCCCTAAAATCGCCAATCCGCTATTACCTTCCCACTACCGGCCTATATCTATTCTCCCATTTTTAGCAAAGATTCTCGAACGCATAGTTCATTCTCAACTTTCAATATTTCTCTCAAAAAATAACATCTTAAGTAATTTCCAGTCAGGCTTTCGCCCGGGACACAGCACAGTGACGACCCTCACTAAAGTTTGTGATGATATTAGATTTGGCATGGATCAAAAGCGTGTTAGTATTATTGCTTTACTTGATTTCAGTAACGCTTTCAATACAGTGGATTTTGACATCTTATTGTCTA
>JACTOM010000853.1:0-147243 GCA_015832385.1 Elymnias hypermnestra | reverse complement strand
GAAAGGAGAGTGAATGCAGGGAATATGGTAAATGGTGCTCTGCATGCTTTTATGAATAGCCAGATGGTGTCTCAAAGGGCTAGACTGGCAGTGCATGCTGGAGTGTTGGTGCCAACACTTATGTATGGTAGTGAAAGTTGGGTATGGCAGAAGAATCACAAAAGTAAAATAAATGCGGTAGAGATGAGAGCGTTGAGAAGCATGAGTGGATTAAAACTTAGTGACAGAGTAAGAAATAGTGTGATAAGAGAATGTTGTGGAAAAGAAGATGTAGTGACTAAAATTGAGAAATGTATGCTTAGAAGGTTTGGGCATGTAGAGAGAATGAGTGAAAGGAGACTGACAAAAAGGATTTTTGAGTCAAGAGTGAATGGGAAAGTTGGAAGGGGAAGACCAAGGCGGACGTTCCTGAAACAAATCCAGGACATTTTAAATAAGGGCCAGGTTAAGAGTAATCTAAACCCATAAACTTGTATGAAAGGTTTAATGAGAATGGAAGAAGCGAAGGAAATTTAAATTCAAAAATAAAATTTAACTAACAATTTCTAATATTGACACGAAACACGTAGCATTTTTATTTACAATTCATCAATTGAGTATTCAATAAATTATTTGCATAAACTTTAAGTATTTTAATGATAATTAATTATTCATTAAATTGCTAACATATCTTCCTCTTTCCCTCCCTCTAAGTCTGGGAAATCATTTCCCATTTGAATAAATATAAACAAGGCTTAAAAATTAGTTCGCCAAAGAAGTCTCACTTCTGACATGTGCACTTCGTACGCACGCAACTTCAATTTTCTCAAATATTTAATTGAATATTCTTATGTCAATATTATATAAAATATAATCAAAACTACCTTATATAATACCTTTCTGTATAACATAGAAATTACCATAAAGCAAGGACCCATTGCACTGCCCTGAATAATATTCGGGATATGCAAGTTTCCTCACCATGTTTTCCTTCACAGAAAAGCACAATGATGAATTGAAACGATCAGGCAGTTTCTTTTTATACAAACCTGCGACTCTCATTAGGCCTTCATGGGTGTAAGTAAGTAGCAGCCCATTAACGTCCCACTTCTGGGCACAGGCCTGGATTGGCAGGCATAGTACACAAGTGCACTTTCTATTCCTTCACTCTTATGGTTCGATGTGATTGGAATCCGACACGTGCTCTCCGGGGTACGTGAGTGGATCACTCAACTTTAGATGTGTATAAGAGACAGCCCTTGAGCGAGGCTCGCTATAAAGATCGTAATCAATACAGGCCTGAAACCCAAGACGACCCCAGTACGCACCAAAGTAATATTAAGTACGATGTCTTACACTACTTCAAGGAGTCACCTCCATAAAGTAGCATTTAAGACACCATAATAAGCTGGAGTCGAACCCCAACCTCTCCTAGTGATAGGTAGGATCGCAACACCAACTGTAGGCATGCCGAAGCATGCTCGTTCGAGATAGTCAAGATAAACTCAACTAATATGTGTATCGCCCCAGTAGTAATGTATGACATTTATTATTTTTTCTATAATATTTAATTATAATTGAAATATCGTTTAAATATTTAAATTCGGTCCCTCTATTGGGTAGGCGCATAATCTCTACAATACATACAGTCATACATTCGCGACATCTCCGTGCCGCGTCGCTCACCACTCCCTATATATGCGCGGAGGCTGTCGTGACGATCCGCGCGGTTCAATACACGAACGCGCCCCGCCTATACGTGAATTCGACTTTAATAATATTTTGTAATTATTTGCTTATTTAATCATCTTAATATATTAATTTTATTTTATGATTAATAAATAATATATTTTTATACTCTTTTTATATATGTATGAAAATATGAAAAATTCATAAATATAATTATTTATGTACGGACGAGTCCGTTACAATCTGATAAGACGTTCACTTCTCATTGTTTTTACACAGCATTGTAACGCAATGCAATTTTCTTGTTTGGGTGTACATCTTTGCTTTTGGGCTGGTTACTAGCCACGGCCGAAGTGTCCAGTCCAGATCAAGATAAACTACAAAATAATAGCGAAGCGATCACTCACACCATTACCCCGTCGAGATACGAAAGCAAAAAGAAAATTGTAAGTAGAACAAAGTGATAGAGACCTGCACATATGCATTGCTCGATATGGTGTTTGGTTTGAAATGTGACGTTTGAGCAGCGAGTGTGACTTCGGTCGCAGCAATGGAGGCAGTTGAGCAAGTAATGCAATGCGGTGCCGTGAGATCCATGACAGGCACACGGAAGTCGAGTGCGGCGGTGACGCAAGCGGCTTATTAAGTTAGTGCACATGCCCGTGACTCCTCGTTATGCAAACCGATTTAATCATATCGTATCGGTGTATCTGCGGTGCAAATACGAGTACATTATGTAAGGAGATGTTTTCTTAGATTTACATTAATTTCTTCAATAAACCTCAATCCAATACCGTCAATTTGTGAAATAAAAGAGATTTACAATACATTGAACGAAAGAATCCTCACATATGTATACACGCATTTCGTGTGATGTATACCCAGGAGGGTATAAATGCGTATCACACGAAATGCGAAAACATATTAAAAAGATATAAAAATATTGATACGTTATCTCACCTCCAACAAATTTAAGAAATAAAATAATTAAACTTATACAAAGATATAGATTTTTATAATTAATAGAACTAGAAAGAAGCTAATTTAAAACCTAAGCTAATATATAAGAGTTTGGAAGCGAATGAATTTGCCATAAATGACAAAGATTAAATTCAAATTGTAAGGCAATGATGACGATAAAAAGAATAATTGACTAAGTTTGCTCTGGTTTCATCTCTGATCGAGAAAAAGAAAACTTGTAACCTTACATTTGGGTCAATATTCAAGATGCAAAAGTGCCACAACAGTTATTAACTTGAACAAGGACTTTTTGATTTGAACCAGTAGAACAATGTTAATTGGTGGTCTCCTTTGTCCTGTGATCAAGGAGACCTATACCCAACATTGGAAGTTTGATATCACGATTGTTATTTTATATAGCAGACCAATTTTAGTAGCTTTAGCTAATTGCGTTGAATAATTAACTTTTAGATGAAAGTTTATTAACTGTTTGCCATAATTACTAGAGACTTAGAGATCTAAACATTGAAGTTTGTGCTCGGGTTAAGCAGGCTTAAGACTACTAATATCTATACATTTCTACAGCTACATGTAAATACAAAGAGGAGAATGGAATGACTGCATGCAGCAAAGTAATATAAATGTATCAAGTTTACATAATATCGTAGAGTAAAAAATCTGTAGCGAACCGGAAACAGTCGACATCGGGTTTCGATAGTTTAGGTCAAGTATAACGAGCAAACATCCTTCACTTGGCGCACGCATAACGGAAAACCCTTGTGAAGGTTCAATAAATTACTAAAAAATATCGTCTCGTACGGAATATTATTCAAATGCGCGATTGTAACTGTGTTTACAACTCAGGTAAGGTTAACGAGTATTCACTGAGTCAGACCTTCGTTACCGACTTAACGTAATCCTCGTTAGTTGACATGGGGACCGTTGTTCTGATACAGTTAAGTACGTGAAACAATCGGCCACTTGAACACATTTAAGCGGCTTAAGGGGAGGCATTGTTGCCATAAAATTGTAATTTTGTTTTATGCCAATTCTTCCATTGAAATTAGAAAAGGAAATATAACATGATAGCTATAAAACAGTCTATAAAAGAATGTAGACAACACTGGCTTTGCACGGGTAGTAAGGATATAAGGTAACCGACATCTGCATTTTGTTGAGGATTAGTAATGCATCCGTCTGTATAAATTTCAAATTGCCTGTGGCCATTTTCTTACAGGATAAAATGGATATAGTGAGTTATGTTTAATATGCAGTCACGAACTTTTTTGTAGATCTGTAAAAGAGGAATATGGCGCACGTTAGCCGACCGTGTAATATTTATATTCTTACTCGTCCGAGCCAATTTAAAAAAGTTTCTCTTGCATCGTGGAATATCATAAAACTGCACGATATTTTTAAAGTAACATATGAGTATTTCGCAGCAACAGTTTCTGTTTCGTCATAGCTTATTTTTTTAGGTATTTTGGAGAGTCGAATTACGGTATGAGATGTATGTGAAGAGTTTTATTAATATATGCCGAAACTGCCGTTGTCGCCACAGTATCGAGGTCAGCCGTGAGCATGTAATGGTGGGCAACGGCGAGGCGTTACGCGAGTGACATCAGATGCGATGCAGAGTTGCGTAAGGCGGCACCAGCGTGCGGAGAAAGCCCCGGCCTTGGCAATGAGCTCTGCCCAGCCGAGCGCGGCGCGCGTGTTGCACTCCACTCGTGTAATAAGCGCGAAAGTAACTCTGTCTGTCACATCACATTCTACATACTATGACGAGGCCTCGGAGTAAATTTTACTTACACACACAGAAGCTCTGAAGGAGATACAGATGGGAAGAGCCTTGATACAGTCCCAAGATTTCTGTTAAACCAGGACCAGGGTTGGGTTAACGTTGACTAAGAATGAAGGTCTTTGGAGTATAATCTGGGCGTTCTCAGGACGAGAGATTTTAACACATCTATCTCGTTTAGAGTCCCGACTTCTAATTCTGAGCAGGCCATACTAAATTGTGTTTGTAAAACGTTTGTGCATAGTTGTTATTTAAAATTCATTGTTTTTCAATGACGGAAAACATGCATACTCCGGGAGTAATCCCGGGATATGTGTACCCTTCTAAACCGCAGTGGAGCAATATGCTCTAAAAACTCTCTTATTAAGGACGTGGCTCATGCCCAGCAATGGAACAACAATTGGCCGCTGCTTATCTTATCGCCTTTAGGTTTGCGGGTGTACTCCATATCCACATGATGTCAGCAATGGTGAAGATACGAGTCATATCAATTGTTGTTTGAAAACTTAAATACTTCTTTTAACACATTGCCTAAGCCAATTGAAAGAGGGGTATGCGATTAATTTTTTATTAAGCAAAGGCAACATAAATGAATGTTGTGATATCGCAAATACTGCAACATATAGAGACTTTTGTCATGAAAATTGGTTGAGAACGGGGTGAAATAGGAGGTTTGGATATCAGTTATATTGAAGATGGGGCTATAAAAATTGTTAAAATGTGTTATTATTTAATTTCTTAGAGTACAAGCTGAAAAATTTCAGGTTTGACGCTAAGGTTTTTAAAGGTTCGGCAGTACAAGTGACGTTGATGTTAAATCGGCCACTTTTTATGTCCTAATTTTAACCAAACATACAATACAGCGAAGGCTGGCGAGGCTGGGTAGCTGTTCATCTTTCACAGTTCTATATTTCAAATATACTAGTGACTCGATAAAAATCTCGCCTATGGCTTTTTGCACCTTGAAACTAAATTACTTGTATTAATCCCGATTTAGCGATATTATTTACGTATCTACGTACAAGATTGATTGAGTTTTTCTTACGAAGTATTCAATGACTTTTGTGCATTGAATGCCAATAAGATCGCTGAAATAAGATTGTATTCTTTGCGCTGCAGTTTTTACTTCGCCGGTTGCGCCGCGACAATGGCGCGAGTTTCACGCACTGACTTTCATTGTCATTGACCTTGGAAAGCGGGGATGCTCGCGTCATTGTCATCGGAGAATGCACTCTCGCCGTAACCCCGGCTCAGCTCGATGAATTACATCTTGCACGCGAATCGCGTAACACTATTTATACATAAAACAATCCATTTAAGGGTAACTATATACATTTCTAATAGAAACTCCCGCCAATGTTTTAAAGCGGTCAGTTAATAAATTTATACCCTCACTTAAAGAAAGCGAATTCAAAAATCATGCTATAATTTGAATGGCTCTAAATTGTATAAAATAACTTGAAGTTATATTGTAATGATGACCTTAAAAAAGACACCTGACAGTGAGTAGTGGGTTGTTTCGCAGAATTGGGCGCCAAGGAACCTTAGCAACTCTATCATCATCTGTATTTAATACGTCGAAAAACTTATACATGACAATTCAAAAAGGTCTACTTGAATTTTGAACTTAATATATCTAATATGGATACCATATCTTGTATTTTTTGTGGAGTGGGGAATTCTTCTACATTTGGACGAAAGGTCCAATTTACGTGGGGTTCTACCACCAAATTCTGTGGCGCCAAGTTTTTTGTGCACATATTAAGTGGAACCGGGGACCTCACATAGGGTAACACTCATGTAGCACATACTTCTGCGGTAACATTCCGTATACATTGATTCCACGTCGTCTACAATTGCCATAAAGCTACCTACGCAGCTCATATCCAAGGTTTACCCATTTACATGGTAGGAGGAGGATCTAAAGACGCTGTATCTTCCGAACATCATTAAAAACACAAGACAGTAAACGTCTATTCTTGGAACATTGCCATTTCAGCTTTGCAATTTTTCTTTTCACAATTTGCGTTTGTCAAAAGACTACACTGACGTCTATTCAACCAAATTCTCCAGTTAATAGGGAATTATGGATGTCTTAAAATTAGTAACACGATCCAAGACATTTTTTAAGTAAAAAACGTTCAGCTACCGTGGGTATTTTTTGTTCTGTAAAATTGCTACACTCTCTTGTATACCCTGTGAAGTTATTTTATTTTGATTTGGCCTTCGGATGGGTTAATTAGTGCATTATAGGGCTTCGGGTGACAGAGGGCGCCCTTCCCTGCGGCCGCGCTGGGAACGAGGAGGCGGCCACTTGACGCTTCAGCGGACACCGAAACTACGCTCCTCAGAACTCGGAAATACCACGAGACGACGTCGATTGTTCTTTCAACATTTTCATTATGTACGTAAACATAATTACGTGAAAAGTATTTATTGCGATGGAAATATGGGGTATTGTGTCCATATTTCCAACTCATTACATAGGGCAAGGTCGGCGTAGCTGCTGTTGATGATTTTGTCAGGTGGAGAGGCCACGGAGATTGTCTAATCTACGTCTTGTTCTTTTATTTTTCGAAATATCAATAAATTTCCATCGGACTGTATATCGTTAGCCGTCAGCAATAAAAAAAAGAATTAACAGTGATTTCAATTTTTTTGTTAAGACTTCAAGAAAAGTCCAAGTACAAATAGGTTTTTAATTAATTCAAATAGGATATGTGTTTTATAAGAAATGAGACATAACGTTTGAAAGAGAAGAAAAGTCTTGAAAATGTTAATTAGACCCGAAATTTTTAATTGTATTAAAAAACGTGAGATTGCAATCACTGAATGTGTCAAACTATGATCCCGTTTTTTATATTGCTGACAAGTTAGCGCTTGACTGTAATCTCACCGGATGGTAAATGAGCATAAGAAGAAAGCGAGCTAATCTGGTAAGAGGTAATTTACCTCTCATGGTTTCTACATAGCATCTTACCTGCGAAAAAGTAGAAAATATAATTACTTAGACGTGCTCTGCCGCGAATCGAACCCAGGTTTTCTTGTTAGCGAACCGAATACTCACAATATATCGCCAGTGATGCTATCGATCTATGAATATAAGCGTTATTTTAATTAAAAAAATATATTTTTGCTAACTATTTCATAAACAAATGTGTTCTTTTACGAAACCACAGTGCAAGTAAAACAACTGATGCGACCCATTAGCCGCCCTATGGGCCTTGGCAGCTTTGCTGAGTGCCGTTCGCTATACTCCGCGGCCGGCTGTAACGCGACCCACGATACTTGGACAAAAAAGGTGATGAAAAAAAATTCACTTTAAAATGAGACAATAGCGTCTACTCCATAGTTTTGTTTGACTTGAAATCAGTGTCAACAATAAGAAAAGCCCAGGAAGCGCGCTCCATTGGCGCCGAAGTTACGCCATCCCTTCCACGCCACCAGAACACCCAGCTGACTGCTTTTACATTATAAATCCAATCAAAAATGTACTCAAGTAGCCTTTTGAATCACAAGGAACACTTATTAATCATCAAATATAGTCATTTTGTCATAATGCTTCTAGTACACGGCTAATCATAACTTCACACTTCATGTCATCACCAGTCGCACTTTGGAACTTTGTGGAAAAAACATTGCACGATTCAAAAGTGAATGCAAAATTGAATTTTTTATTTTATTTTACCACAATGATTCTTTCACGCCTTTTTCGGAGAAGAGCCAACAACAACCACAGTTATCTAGCAACTTTTTTTTAAATCATCATTACTATTTATATTTCTTTCATTTAAGTTAACTCTTAATTCAACGGAGTTTTTTGTAGAAAAAAAACATTTTTTTTCGTTTTCGACGACATCTGACATTACGTGTGTTGCCATTATTCAAAACATATTTTCAACTAAGTCTTTTATATTTTATCAACACACTAAAACCAAAATCTCATTTACGGTCGTCACACTGGACATTATCGAATTAAGAGTAGAAGTTTTAAGGGTTAAGTTATAGAAATTCATTAAACTCTCAAGCTTTTACGTCGTATCAGTCGTATCAGTCGTATCAGTACACCGTCAAATTCCCGCCCTATTTGATAAGAGCCCACAACAAACTCAGTCGCGTATTATTTTTTCTATCGTCGTTATTATTACAATATTACTTCATTTTTTTAAGTTAAAGTCATTTTCATGGTATGATTTTCAGTTAGTTTTCATTTCAGTGACTTCAAGAGCATCACCTAGGTGTTTATTTTAGAAAAATATTCTTTCATATTTAAATAAATTGTTAATGTATCTGATATAATAGAATAAATAGTGTATTTTTTCTTTTACAGTATTACATGAGTTGAATTCATACTTTTTTAATTAAATGTATAAAAATATCGATATATTTCATCGAAATCTTCGTACGGTGTCAGCTAAGTGTACACACCTATATATAACTTTGTCGCTAATTAGTTGAGCATACCGGTAACAAGCAGAGGAGGAACTAATAGCAGATAATTTAAGCTAAACAATCTACACTCCATTCGTATCTATTATTTCGACTAGTTTTATCATTGTGATTATAAATGAAATCAGTCAATCACACCTTCAACATACAAAATACGAAGTCATTAACTATTTACTTGCGAAATAATGGGAAACCACGTTTTAATGAAGAGCGTAAGTTCTATTATATCATATCATTAAAAATGTAATTAGAATTGTAAGACCCAGTCGATGAATTATAAATGTTAAAGCGAAGTTTTATCGGTCAACCACATTTAAAAACCATAGCTTTAGATATGCATGTGATAGTGTATTTTACTAAATGCATCCACGTTATCGTTCCTATTGATTATCGAATCGATAAATATCATAGGACTAATCTTACTTTGACAATTTTTCGGAAGGAATTCACATTATTTCGTAAAGGAAGCCAAGGAATGGGTTTATATTATTATGTTTGCCCATCCCAAACCATACTAACATATGACTGAAATTTTCATGTTGACATAATAGATTAGCCTTTATTTCGTTTATCAGGAAATTGGCAGCTTTGCTGTATAATTTACTAAGACTTAAAGAAGAATGTAAAAAAAATAAGAGCAAGAGGTTGAACTAAATATTCTCTTCTAGTGGTCTTCCAGTTTAACTTTTGAAGTACTTTATTCACATCCAAATGAAGTTACTGTAATAATTACATAATATAGAAATACTTAGACGATTTACTTACCGAACTGGTAGGTAAATTTAGGTATGCATTAAATTTATAAAGGGCAGTTTACTGAATTTATGAAGACTTACATTCATATTAAATTGAAATAATATTTAAAAGTGTACGAGTTCTCCTGGCAATCCTTGACAATTCTACACTAAATTTAACCACTTTGTAAAGCAATGTAAAATTTCTAGTTTCACAATAATGCATTGACCCAATTAAAAGAACCTGTTGGCTCTTAAATCTATTGTAGATATTTCAGCGATTTCGAATAATTGAGTATCGTTTTTTCGAGACAATATATTATTTCCTATGTACAACGATGAAGACAATAAATGACTCAAAATAAAGAGTTACTTAATTTCCTTTCACAACAAACACAGTCGTGGTTCTTTTTTATTATCCTCATTGTAAAGTAATCATAATTTATTCAATGTAAGAACGATTTTCATTCAGCTTTCTTCTAACAAATTCAATTTATCGAGTGAACTCTCTAAAATCTTCGGTACAGGCACGTAAATAACGTTGATTGTTAAGAATGCCTGCAGCTGTTAATACTACGTTATGAAATTGAAGTCATTATTTCCTGAAATGCGTTTGTTTGGACAGCATACCTCCAAGTAGGAAAAATTACGCAACGCTCGTGGGCCGCGGCGGCCTTTAAACTCGAAATTGTTTAACTTACATAACCCGCACTACGAACTACTGAACCGAAGGCTTATTTCAAAATACGTATAAAGGCGATTTCCGCACGGCGAGATTAACTCGACGGTGAGGTAATTAATCATCAACCTTGACAATCTCTTATCGTTCAGGAAAATACTCAGGAAATCTAGGCATAAGAAATTTTGTACGTGCGCCATCGATCGATTGTACAATTTTACAATTTTACATCGCACCCACTTCACTTCCTGTTGTTTCAATACCGTATTGCGTCGCGTATAGGACATTTTTAAGGGTGTTTATGCTTTTGTGCTCGTGAAGAGGGGTTTTTGGGAGACAACAAATGGAATTCAAAGAACTATGAGCTTAAAGCAACGAGAGGATGGTGTTAAGCATTATGCCTGTACTGCATCTTGGTGTAGGTGGTCAAAGTAGCTATTATAGTATCTACATAATAATGATCTTATTGTGCAGATATTATAAACATAAATACAAAGATGTAGAAGTTGGCTATAATGGTCATAGAACGTATTTAAGTTGATAAGAATTATTACTGTATACGTCTGTATGACTTTCTTATTACCACTTTGTACGTGACCACATTCTCAGAAAATAGCGAGATTACTGTAAGTTATCCTTAAAATATGCCTTAGTTTTTTTACGAGTATATTTTTAAAGGATTAGTAAGCCTTTTTAATGAAAGCTCCCAGGCGGTTTGAATTTTCAGATACTTTCAAGAGTTATTATCGATATGTTTTACCAAATAACAAAAACCTTTAACAAATGATGAATGACAGACATGCTGCTGAGGACTGTCTTATAATGTGTAAGGGTATAGATTTTTTTGTATTGCACACTTTATAATACAAATATTCAAATGCTCGCGTGCAATACATAAAAATATTGACTCTTTCAATAAAAAGTGAATGTACCTCATATAACTTGAGAAAAAACAAACTTGTTATAAATTCTAGTAGTCTGCATAAGATTAACAATTCACTTAAGGGTAACTGTATACTCCTTCTATAATAAATTTCTATAATAAACTCCCACAAGACTTTTTAGAAATGTCAATTAATAAATTCAAAGTCTTTGTTAAAAGAAAGTTGATAGAAAAATCGTATTATAAGTTGCAAGATTACCTAGACGATAGAAACGCGTGGGAGTGAACGAACTGCTCTAATTTTAATTAAAATATAGTAACCTAATATGATATTGTAATGATGATGGTAACAAAAAAAAAATACCCGACTGAGTTTGTTGTGGGTTCTTTTCGGATCAGGGCGCGGAGGAACCCTCGCAACTTCAGATTTTTAATTCGTTCTTTAAAGGTATTAAATCATCCGTCGTAAATGAGAATTAGTGTGTGGGGAACAAAGAATTATATTTGACGATTCAAAAGTGCCGTAATAGGCCTACTTGAATAAAGATATTTTGACTTTGACTTTGACAGGTATTCCTTTTATTTGTAGCTTGACATATTCAGGGTTCGCCTCATAATCGTTATAATACTTATTTGTTTACGAACAGGTACGTGTTTTATTTCATAGTTAGACTAGAAAATAAATCGGAGAGTATTATGTGTTTGTGTATTGAGTCACTGAAAATTGGGTGACTGTGTTGGTCCCAAATCTAACCAGTTAGACATGTTGCACGATTTCTTTCTCTCACGAGTTATATAACTTCCATGGTTTATTTACGATAAATACAATATCGTTAGGATTTCTTTGCTCTTATTTAGTACAATATACCTCTATAATCGCGATTGCACAGTGTAGGGAATATTGAAAAGCGAATTCTAAATGCACAAACAATTAAACTAGTATATACAAAGCACACGCAAAACAATATTAAAGTTTACGAGCATTTCCAGAGTTATCTCTACAAGGCTACACATTACGCATGCGTCCTTCCGAGTCTGCGTGAGTCTGTCGTAGACTCAATAATCTCCATTACAATGGCTTGTTAATATTTATTTCCGTCGTACGTACGTACCTGTTTCGAATTATATACAGCAATACAACGTGTACAAATGCATATATACAATTTAAAATTATTGCGAGATTCAGAGCTGGCTAAAATAAAAGGGAATATTAATATTTTCGATATTTATACTAACCGTTACCTGTGAAAATATTGGGAAATCCATTCTTAGTGAACATCTACGCTGCGAACGGCAAAATATGTTGTATTACGAGTCAATTATACGAATAATTTGGAGATCTCAACCAATTTCATGAGTCTTTTTTAAATCCGTTATATTCTATCTATTTTAGCAACGGTCCTTGTGCTTTTTTCTTATATATCCCGATCTCGTGAGAATGTTCTCGATTATAACTCGATTTTATAAGAGGCATCTGAGAAAATGATTGTCATTTTGTATCTTGATTACCTAATATTACTTTTTAGCGAGATATGTAAGACAGATGAAAACTACACAAACTGCTCAAAGTAAACACAACTGACTGAGATGAGCCAACCTTATCATCCTTTAATGTAATACTTAAGAAATAAACTAAAAACAAAACTACGTTTCTTTAATAAAGTTCCGGAAGTCGGTCTAGGGATTGTACTTAATATGTTTAGAAACCTAATTTAGACATCATACTATAATTTCAAGCATTACTAGGACAATTCAAAAACTTGAGAGGGAATCAGTTCCTCTCACTTAAGAGACGTAAATTGACCAGATATTAAAGATAATAAAAAGATATGCGCTCAAGTTTGCATTGAGTCCTCAGAACGTGGCCCGAAGATCTAGTAACTTAAGACATTCTATACTATTTTCATCGTTTGTTATGGAAATGACACTTTAAGGTTCTGTAAAAGCGTAACAAATAATTCTATAGATAATTTTAACACGTCTAACATATATACATACGTAAAGAATTAGATAATATTTTGAAAATTACTAGAGATTGCAACAATTTCTCGCTGCGAAATGCATTTACGAACGAATTCCGATCCATAAGTGAGAAGAGTGGGAATCAGAGAGGGAAAAGGCCTCGCAATTCCCTCTTAAACCGTATCCATAACGGCTTACGCTCTCTTCCGGATGATTCCGACTGAGTATTCACGAAAGCGGGAGCAGATGCGCAAAAACACGCCGCTATTCCGAGAGGGATCATCCAGTGCATTCTCACTCAATTCGAGATTGCACTGCGACGCCCGTTATTTAGTTTTTTCGAAGGTTCACCAACGAGTCAATGTAACACTGACACGAACACTTGATAATGAAACAAGAGGAAATAGTGGATTTAATTTGATTTATTTTAATAAAAAATGCAGCGCTGCTTGTGCGCGATAAGCAAACGGCACCAGCGGTGAATTCCTTAACGTTTTTCCGCAATACTCAGATATATAAGATATATTTATAATCCGCGAGCGGCGCAGCGGAGGCGAAGGAAGTGAGCGGGCGCGGCCTTGACATTTCCCGCCACGCAACTACATGGCAACATGGCGGACACGAGGAAGTAGCGCCTCCACCGCGCCACCGCCGCCCTCCCTCTCTTTGTCTCACGCTGGCCCACAGGAAAACGGGACCTCGGTCCACCTGATGACGAGTGAACACCGTCGCCCGGACACAAGTGCAGGGCTCACGGAACTCAGAAAAATTGTTCGTAAGAGTAGCCACATAGTATCTTTCCGACGACAGTCATCACTCAAGAGTCATTAGCCATTAACATGTCTTTTGAAAGAGTTTCACTTCACTGCGTCACTTATTTTAAAGAATATATATTTTTATGCAGATATTTCGAGCACATTTACTTTACGTCGAAGTATCCGGCGCTGTTCTGCCTTCTCTCTCTCTCTCTCTCTCTCTCTAGGGTGGTGGATTATTATATTAATCCCGTGTTAGTCTGAGTGGTCACCTTTTCTGGATTAAACCGCTTTATACTTTAACAAAAATTGACCTATCTCACGACTACATAAAGAATAAAAAAATTTCTTTCTTTCTCTCCATTTTTTTCTGTTCTGAGTGTTTAGCGCCACTTCAAATGAGGCGAGGCATACAAAAGTGAGGCAATCCATTTGACGCGCCTCGATACAAGCTTCCGCCGCCTCATATCGCTATGGAAAAATGAGTAACGCGACTGCATGATGTTAGGACACTTTGTGACCTTGTATGCGACTTCTTGTATGCCGTGCTGAACGATAGCCAAAAGGGAGATGCCTATCATCAAGTTCATCTAATCGTCTAAACAATGCATAAATATAATATTACTATTTTTGGTAAGATTATTCCTCATTCGAACTATAAACTGGGCTGTCTT
Organism: Elymnias hypermnestra; assembly: GCA_015832385.1. Taxonomy (NCBI): domain Eukaryota; kingdom Metazoa; phylum Arthropoda; class Insecta; order Lepidoptera; family Nymphalidae; genus Elymnias; species Elymnias hypermnestra. Next base: position 132,678 of record JACTOM010000853.1, on the reverse strand, counting down.
CACTAAAATATTTAAGCGAAATTAGCAGAGCTACGTATGTCGAGAACTCATGGACTTAGAAGAAGAGAAGAAACAAGTTTGAATGGGAACAAAATTTTAATTTTAAGGGAAAGAAACACTTTTTGTACGTTTTTAAGCATCCTATCGCGTACTTGTGAGTAATAATATAACAAGTAAACTATGATGGCCTTCGGATGAGACGGGTAAATTCTCATGCAGAGTAGTCGTGGGTTGAAAGACAAGATTCACCACTGAGTTTCTCGTGTAAAAAGAAACTTACGTGCTTGTTATTTAAAATTCATCATTTTACTTTTCGGTGAAATAAATAGTGGTACAGAAACCCTGCAAGACCTAGGAGCCGTTCGTAGATAAGTGCAACCTGCAGCGGAGCACCTTAGGAGTCCGCTACTTTCGTAATAGTCAAATCAATTTTGTATATAGAAACGGGGAACATTCCATCCGCCCACTCGATGCCGAATAAAAGGTCAAGTCACACGAGCTGATTGAGTGCATCGCCGGGCACAATGCGCCCGCAGGACTCGGCCCCTTAAGTCGGTTAACAACTCGACAGCCCCACGGAATAATGTCTTCTGGTCGAGACCAGCGTTCGCTGCCGTCGAGTGACGCACGAGCGCACGACGCGGCAGCGAACGGCCGACAGATCCGGCTTCCTAACCGATTTAATTGAATAATTAGGAAATCATTCGATGTACGAACATTTCATTGCGGAGATGTTTTATAGGACATTGTAAATGACTAATTTACCAACACGACGCAAAGCCGATATATAACATATCTCTTTTACGACATAGTGGATGTCCGTAAAGATTAATATGTTACGTGCATTACGGTGTTTACTACAAGGGTTACGTCTTTTCTTGACAAAAATAATACGACACTACTTTGACGAGGCGAACATGCCGTGCCCTCTTGTGGCGAGTATACGGGACTTAGTGCAGGCTATTCCTTACCAGATGTCGCTTGCATCCAATAAGCTGATCTAATACAGTAGTTCATATAGTTGATATAAGTGAACCCAACTATAGCGGTTATACATTTCTTGGAATTTCTCATTCTCATGAAAAATTACGGATAAAAAGGCGAATTCAAAATAAAAGAAAACGAGGTTAAAGTTTTATCATATATTATTTGTCATTTATAACAGGGTGGTTATTGGCGTTGGGTTGGATGCAACTTTAGATGAAAAGCTTAAAATCTGTATTTGTGTAATTATTGTGTTTCTTGAAAACCAACGCTTACGAATACAAGTACTTCATTCAAAATTGACTCTACTGTACGATAACAGTTCGTAGTTCAAAACTAACTAGCACTAGAAACCATTAAATATTCATCGAATTTATAAAGTAAGAATTCTGTGAAATGGTCCGGAAGCAATTATGTCAGCATACCACGAACCAATAGTGATTTTCCAAACATTTTCCCACAGCGCGTACCTCCGAGTGTGCGCCGAACGACGTCACCGCGCAGCCGACATAAATCAGCTACGGTGTCCCGACTGACTGCTGCGAGTTGCGACCCTCAAATACCGTCGTTTGTATTCAAAATGCGCACGCACGTATGGCGCGAGCATAGTAAGCCGCCACTCACATCTACTGTTGTGTCATTCGGAGCTTTTTATTTCTCTACAATCGTCGTGATTTAACGGCGCTGCCGAATACCTCACCGGTGAGTCCTCCCGCGCACCGACCTGCGACGACAGTTCACATGCCCTTCCGTTGCGTATTTAGCTAAGAAATGCAATTATGCACCCCGATTGTAAACCGGGAGAGCGGAACTCTACGAGGCCACTTCGCAATACCCGTTAACATGCAGTGGCACCCTCAACAATTACGTTATTGGAGCATCCGAGGAATGGCTCTCTCTCATGTACAGGATGAGTCCGAAACGTGCGTAAACTTACGCCGCCTGGTACCCGTCGCTTCGTTGGTAGGAGGAGCAGTCAAGTTGCTTAATTTTCCCTCTCTCCCTCGTGGGCCTCCTTCTGCGAGACGACCGAATCACGTAAGAGGGCCACTGCCTGCACCTACGACGCTCTCCTGCAAACGATCTGCGCCACAAGGAATTGACATTGAGGTCCCCAGGTTGCACATTATACTAAAATGTCGAGCGCTGAGTCGATAGAGCCACCATACTCATAATAGGCTGGTGATTTCTTGTGGGTGACCCCTTTCTGATAAGCCATTATTTCAGGTGAGGCCGCTACCCTATCGCTTCCAGAGTGAACACACCCGCCACTGGAGACTTGAGATCCTCCTTCCACTTTTGGGTCAGACTAAGGACCACGTGTCCAAACAGTTCGCATAATATTACATGAAAATAAACGTAACTAACATCGAAATGTTTAAGTGTCTTATCTACCACTTTTGAAGCATCAAGTTTACCACACGACAACCCACCTATCTCCGATTCAGAAACTTGAACCTACGGAGATGATACCGAAGAAGATAAATTCAATTGTATAATATGCTTTACTTGTAAGAAAGCTCTTTACTTACATTACTGTTTGTTTCCCTTCAAAACAAATACAATACAATACGTGTACATATTCCGGAAAAAAACTGGTCCTTTTGTTACCGCAAAAAACGGTGTCACTAGAGTCCTTTTGGTATTTGTTTTTCCTTTTTTACAGCACAAGTGAAACATACATTTCTGTAATTATATGATGTTGAATATATGTATACCATGGGTCTCATTCGGAAGCTCAGGGTCACACAGCGTGCGATGGAGAGGCCTATGCTTGGAGTTTCTCTACGCGATCCAATCAGAAATGAAGAGATCCGTGGAAGAACCAAAGTCACCGACGTAGCCCCAAGAATCGCGAAGCTGAAATGGCAATGGGCGGGGCACATTGTCCGACGAACCGATGGACGTTGGGATCCGCAGTAGAAGGCGCAGTGTAGGCAGACTCCCCATAAGGTGGACCGACAACATAAGGAGGGTCGCCGGTAGCTGCTGGAGCCAGGCGGCACTAGATCGGCCACTGTGGGCATCATTAGGTGAGACCCATGTCCAGCTATGGACGTACATCGATTGAAGTGAGCGAGTGAAATATATAAAAAAATGGTGTATTTTGCTTATTTTCATAGCATTATTTCTTACGGCATACTGTTGGAGTCGGAAAGTGCTGGAATGGCGACCCCGCACTGGACGACGTAGTGTAGGAAGACCCCCCACAAGGTGGACCGACGATATAAGGAGGATCGCCGGTCGCCGCTGGAGCCAGGCGGCACAAGATCGGGTCTTGTGGGCATCATTTCGTGAGACCTATGTCCAGCAGTGGACGTCCATCGGTTGAAGCGACGACTGTTATGGGGTAAGGCGGCGGACATTGAAACTACATTTATTTTACAAAAAAGGGCAATACGTGCCATATATCAATTAGGATCTCGCGTTGCCTTAAGAGAAAAAATCAAAGAACTATCTATTGACACAGTACCAACAATATACACTTATACAATAAAAAAAGTGAAAAACACAATTTTAATACAAGAAATAAAAACAAACTTGTAATGCCATATTTCAGAGTGAAGAAGGTTCAGAAATCGTTTGTCGGGTTGACTTGATTCCAGTTGCTCACAGAAGCAAAATATTACACATTGTAACTTACACAACTATTGCTAAAAGAGTAACCGTGAGTTTCTTGCCGGTTTCTTCTCAGCGGATTCAACTTGAGGAAACGGTGGTAGATTTGTTACCAACGGACAAACGACTGACCATTCAAAAGTGCTTTTTGCGCTTACTTGAATAAAGATTATTTTGATTTGATTTTGGCTACCGTGAGAATTGTTGTCTTTTTAAATTTTGACCGCAAAAAGATTAACGTGATCCTAGTGAGAGCTTATTAATTTAATATGAAAAGAAAAAAGTATCCCTTCGGATCTCTCATGCAAAACAATTTAAAATATTATTAATGTTGCAATGAGAACTCGACATCACGTACCATATGCATGCATATGGGTACTTATGTTCGTGTGTCAATCATTAATTTGTATGTCTAACCGATGACTGAATCTTTTTGTAACTATAATGTATTGTCAGTATTTAGGTCCCAAACTTTACAACCCATTGTTTAACATGTCAAATATCCCGCACAAAGCTTACATTTGCATATAGTCCCAAACTGATTAGTGGGTCTATTTGAATATAATATTAGAGTTGTAACTACAAACAACGCCTTATATAAAGGATTAATATTGAGTGATCCACGATTAAATCAGTTCAACGAACTTATACAAATAATCATTTGAGTATGGTTTTGTCGTCCTTTTTATATGTTCACAAATTTATTGACGACAAAGGTTTTGAAAAATTGATCGTCAATTTCTGCCGATATATTTAACATCTCTTTGGCAAATATGCTCGCAACCTCTGCTAGCTAAGCGAATAGTTGCACTATTAGAACAGCGTGCTCATCTAAATACTGTTGGTCTTTTTTACAGTTAGTCTTCATTATCTCATTGGTCTATATGACAAGTTTTTTCAGCGACAGATCATGAGGCACTGAATTCGAACTATAACCGGGAAGGAATAAAGAGTACATTTGCATAACTATAATATCTCCTGCGCAAATGGCTAACTGCTAGCCGAGAGTACGACTACCGGGGCCAAACTTTGGGTAGAAGCAGAGGCGCCTTTGCCTAGAATTAGGGATGTGCATTGCACACGGGCGCAGGGGTGTTAAGGTGCGCTACACTAACTGGCTTATTGGAGGATGATAAAATAGTGATTGCTCATGGGCTAAGGACGCCTCTGGTTAGCAGGATATCATTTCCAGGCTCCAGTCTGTCAATTACAATCGTTAAATTGCATTGCATAAAACACAAACAAAAGGTGGTCGGCCCAGAGGACTCGTACTCGAACGGTCACCATTTGCATTCCGCGGACGAACAAGGATCTAAACACACTTGACGAGCTGACGGCTCGCCTCGCACATAGTTATTATTCACATTTGGCACACGACGGCGTGTCATCGACTCATCGGCCGCTCGTAGGGCTCGCCTCACACTGTCGCACGGGGAACTCCCGACTTCTCGACATTCCCATGTTTTTTATGTAGTCACGGGTACATACCACGACGAGCAAATCGTAAGGTAGACAGATTCTGCCCCTGACAGCCCAGGTTCACACCGCCACGTACAGCAGTAACGTCGTATCCGCGGCTCATGGGTCTGTAGTAGAAATACTGGCATAGTTTAGCACTTGAAAAGCTGGACTGTCATGTCACCTGAAGGTAATTGATACAGGTTATGACAATGAGCGACAAAGTGCGAAAGATCACATAATTTGCCTCTCAATTGCTTCTATGTAAACATCGTATAGTAACGCACCTTTGCTTAACACACGTCTTCACTGGAAGGATAGTTAATTTTATCCAGACATACATCGTTTCTAGGATCACAACGAGAAAAGTGCATATTCTTACCATTGTTCTAGCGAATAATAAAGTTTTTGCATTAATGCAGTACTATTTAATGACAGGCAAGTTATCGTACTTCTGAATAAACCTATTTTCATCTATCAATTAACGATCGCGTAGTGTATGGTATATGAGCTCTGCAACTAATTTGTCGAAATATATTTTTCTTCAAAATAAGTGTTTGAACAAGTGTTTATGAAAGTATCGTCAAAATCGATCCAGGAGTTAAAGAATTAACTAGTCTATTTTTTATAAAACCCACATCACACCACGTGGCAAAAAATGCAATATATAGGTTATTCCAAAAGCTAGAATTTACACGATACAAACAAATATTTCAACTTTATTTATTAATATATATGATACATTCTTGAATTATATTAATAAATTAAGCAAAAAGAAACCAGTTCATATTTCAAATATTCTAACGATATATTTTAAGCTTTTTGAAAAACAAAAACGATTTGTTCCGTGGTCTTGTAGAAGTTGAAAAATATACCCACGCAAATATTACTGTAACATAATATTATGTTAAGTAGTATTGATTAATAACACGGACCATTGGATTGCGTAAGCAATTTTTTTAATTATAAAAAAAATTGCGGAAATCCCTTATGATAAATTACTAACACTCAGACCTCTGACCTCTGGCCTTACGCCGAGATAGCGTACTGCCACTACCCACTCGGTATTTCCGCGTCTTTTTCTGCTCCAGTCCCGGTGGGACTACCAGTAGACCAAAGCAGTTAACAAAATTGGTGTTTAACTTCATATAAAAGATAAAAGTAACAATTCTATTAAAGGTGACTGCGTACATTTCTATAATGAACTTCTAGAAGATGCACTAGAGACACTCAACCCGTACAAAAAACTTTGTTAGAAGAAAGCTAATTTAAAAAAATCATACTGTAAATTCAAGGACAACTTCAAAATAAATTTCGATTATGTTGTAATGCCGACGATCCGAAAAAATAATACCCGACTATCAAATTCAAAAATACTTTTTTTATTGCTGACAGTTTAGCGCTTGCCTGTGATCTCACCTGATGGTAAGTGATGATGCAGCCTAGCGATATTCCCCTTACGGTTTCTACACAACATCGTACCGGAACACAAATCTCTTTGTTTTGACGGTACGTCTTTGCAGGTAGGGTGGTAACTAACCACGGCCGAAGTCTCCCACAAGACCAGACTCGGACAAATTAGAAAATATAATTTTTTTACCCGGGGCCTCCGCTAGTGAGGCGAGTACAATCAGCACTGCGCCAGCGAAGCCGTTAAAAATTTTATTCAAGTAGGCTTTTTTTTGCTGGGAAATGCTTTATGGACACGGTTACATACGGGAGTTTGGGATCCGCTGGTCGTACAGGATACACACTAAAATCCAGTGGAACCCTCTTCATTCATCGGTCCAGATGTCCGTTGATGCATTCAGCTCTGGTACCCCGGATGAATACTACTTAAGGGTTTAGGGAGTCCAGGGAAGGTGAGCAAAATTGCGCTTCCTGCCCCCTCCCCACCGCTCCTCCGGCGAGAGGGATTATCGTCTGCCATAATAATTCAAATAAGCTAGAACAGCGCTTTTGAATCGTCAAATATTGTTTTTTCAATATAATTATGTTATGTTATGGACGTACATCATTTTTTCATATTATTATTCTTATTGTATATGGAGTGAATTGCCATTATTTTAAAATAAAAAGTTATTAATAAAGTGTTTATCTATTAATTTTAACTGGTCTGAATTTTGTCTTAGCCACTCTCTTGGATCCATATTGTAAATTGCACGAACGGCCCTTTTCTGCAGCACAAATATTGCATCTATATCAGCAGCATTACGCTGTGAAAATAGCTGAAATATACCAGTCTGGCAGTATCAACATCTGTCAGACGAGGAATTCTTTTAATGGCGTAAGCCGCAGAGCTGAGCCTGTTCGATACACCACTTATATGGAGCCCCCAATGTAATTTATTATCTAACGCAATGCCTAAGAAGACGGTCTTATCTACCAGATCTAGTTCCTCATTATTAAGTTAACAATGGTTTTCAGTTTTTTTTAATTTGCCAAGTAAACTTTTGTTGTGGGTTCTTTTCTTATTAAACATTATTATGCGTGCGCTAAGTTGCTACGGCGTGGAGGAGGCGAGGCAGGCCGCTCTGGCCCAGCGCGTTGCAGCTATCGTTGCAGAAATCATCTCGGCCCATACTAATTGTCGCGATGGCGGGGCCGCTTGCATAAACAACGCTTCCTGTTCCTGTAGCCCTATTGCGGCGCTATCGAAACACTGCAATCGTAAGAGATAGCTTGCGCTCTCGCTTTAGGGCTGCCTGTGCCTTTGGTGGTAAACGAGATTGAAATTATAACATCGTACGAATCCATCGTAATGACGTCCACGAGGTCTGACCGTCTGCCGTTTAGACCCAGCGGCAACTGGCCACCCGGTAGATCTCGTCAATCCATCTTAAGGTAGACTGCATCATTCGGTGCGGCCCAACCTATTGGCACTTCAGCTAGGATATAAAATGGGTGACACTCTCATATTTATTTATTATTATACAATTGCTCTCCTAAACAATGCCTAAAATTCTCGCCTTCATGGTTTATTTAGTAAAGGTATCAATGAACTACCTATGAGATGGCAAAAGTGCGTATAGATAACAACGGTGCATAATTTCATATTGCTCCCGTACAAAACGCCAATTTCATATGTAAGGGACCTAAAATTTTAATATTTGTTGATAAAATAATAAATATTAAGTATTTTGCCGGTATTTACTCAAACTGATTACTACAACGATGTAAGAGCTTGATAGATTTATAAGTATTTTGATTTTGAATAACGGAATTTTAAATTTAATTTCTCACTAGACCTGCGATGTACAACCCTAACAGTTATGTCTATTTCATAAGCTTAAGATTGTCTCCATTCCGCTGTAAAGGCGTTAAACCAAATCATTGCATAATGCTGTTAGATGCAACGAGTTGTACTATTGACAATTTACGATTATTATTGGCAAACCAGAACAAGAAAAAATGACAAAATTACATAAAAGGGTATAGGCGTTCAGTGTCGACATGGTACGGTATTCGCGATGGCCGACCCGCGACCGCGCCGGAATATAAACACCGGACTCCTCGCTGCTTATGCGAGTCAAGCCGCGGGGTCGGCGACTCTGACCCCCCCCCCCCTCTCCCACCACCACGTGCTACTTGCACCGGTCACTCACGACACCACTACCGCGAAAATGGTCATTTCCACGAACATACCGGAAACCTAAACGCACACAGAAATATTAATCCCGCACGTTCACCCTCCACTTTTTATAACTAATTATACTACGATACGTACAGCACACGACATAGCTACGGGTATATATGAATTATTTACTAGTTCTCGTAACCGTCGTATCATTTATGAATTTCATTTAAGAAAAATATATTAAAACATGGTTATTTACTTTGCTATTTTATTACATCTCTACCACTGTTAACAGTGATGTGGTCTTATCAATTTTAAGAGCGGGTGGATAGCAACATTCTTATGCTGTCTTTTACACAATGAGCGAATACGGAATTCATAGCTTCAATGGAACATGTATGGGGAAAATACCTTAACTCTGTCAGCCCGTCGAGATGTCATGAATATATAGGCAATAGGATTCACTTAACGTCACGTGATCCTTAAGCATGTTTAATTCTTATTCCTAATAGTATTTTTCTTGTTGGCAGTGAATGACGAGTATAAGAACCTCCCACCGGTCCAAAACTATAGAAGTGAGTAAATACAATTTCTTAAACTTGCGCTGATGGGAAACGATCCCAGGATGTTTGGCCGAGTACTCGGACCAATACGCCAGTGAGGCCATCATAGGCAGGGAAATCGGGATCGCCACGACCTTATCTCCGTATTGGGCAAGCGAGGAGGCGTGAGCGGCGTCACATGTAACCACGAGTGACGCAATCCCCGGCTGCTCCTACGGACGTATTAAATACTGTCAGTTGTACCGACGCGGAAATAATTACACTATTGCATCATCGCCCCGAACGAGTTTCGTAGACCGTATTCAGTTCATATGTCTAATGTGATCAATAAAAAACGTTACACTGGCATAGAAACAAATTGGCAAACCGATATACCTGATATTAATGAAGACATGCGTCGAACCAGTGGGACCGTTCTCGTCTCTAAGGTTGAAATGTTTTGCCAATGAATTTCCACCTAGATCAATGTATTTGTCTAGATTTGGACCGGTGGGAAGTTCATGTGTGAGTAGTTACAAAGCATGTCACTAATCAAAAACTTGCGCTCCGGTAAGACGTTATGCAGGAACCACTCGAGACTATCGTCGCTTACAATCAGATGAGATTATAGTCCATTGCTGTTAAAATTAAATAAATAAAACAGCTGGGTTTTACCGGTGTTATATGTAACGCTGTAAGAGCTACGTTGGCTTTTTCAAAGTAAACGAAGTTGCGATGTCCTGACTACGGACCACGGCGGCCAACAGTTTACAGTACGGCGGCTGCTTCTTATTCCGCGCGCCGCTCCGCGCACGCATTCCGGACATTGTCATTCAGATGGGCCGTCAGGCGCACGGCTCGGCATGCGGCGCTGCGCTTGGGCCTGGACTCTGGAGTTTAACGCACTCCGAACGACCGCCCCGACATTCCACTTCCCACAAAACTCTACGAGGAACCTCAACAGGGGGCGTCGGTTTTGCAGCTCGGTCCTACTGATGGAATATCGGCAAGGAACTCAACGATCACTAATTTCACAATAATATCATTTTACGTGGATACTGAATAAATCTACATACATGTATAGAACTGGAACCGTGTCTAATCATTTCTGTCCCTGAGATATTCCTCGACCGCTTTACGTATAGGAGTCCTCTTTACGTGGCAACTGAACTTAGGTACGCCGACCGGCAAATGGTTTCTTCGCTTGTTTCAAATTAAGAATCGGGATCACAAATTCGTTGGTGATGTGGGGCCCTCAGGCGAAACATTTTTTTAAACTTATCTTCTCGTTCAGCTGATGTGACCCGTGACCCTGAGGGCGGATGGTACATCGGCCAACTATATCGCCCAGATATCCCAAGAGGTAACACTGCCAGCTATTAGGGTACCAATTGGTGTGCCTCCGATAGCGGCTTATTAATTTTTCAATACTTTTATCATTATTTAGTTCCACTTTAAGATTATATATATTTACAATTTTAATACTTATTACAATAAAACGTTATTTAATGCGAAAAATTCTAGATGATTTCTAGATGCTCGAGTATACCGCGGGGTCGACATCGATACTGACCACTACCTGGTTGTTGCCCGAATCGGTGGTCTTTTTAATCGGTGGCGCCATAGAAAGAAGGAAACCTCGAGCATTCTTGAACGAATAAAAGTGGAGAGATTGCAAGAAGAGGATGTTAGAGAAGAATATCTGAAAAATTTGAGTGGGCGATTCAAGAGTGAAGACGAAGGAAATGAGATTGAAAGTTTATGGAATAAATTTAAAGATGGAGTGGTTGGTGCTGCTATTGATGTATGTGGCGTGTCTAAAAGGAGGAAAGGTAAGAAAGAGAAGAATTTGTGGATGGACAAAAATGTTCAAGCAGCTGTGTGTGAAAAGAAGAAAGCTTGGTCCGATTGGTTGGCTACAAAAGCGAACCAACGAATGCAAAAGGCAACGAATGATGACGTAAAAAAGGCAAGAATGGAATACAAAAGGGTGAAAGTAATCGTGAAAGAAGCTGTAAGAAAGAAAAAAGAAGAATACAGTGATATGTATGATAGGAGACTTTCTGATGATTTTCAGTCAAACAAAAAGTTTTTCTGGAAATCAATACAATTTGCCCGAGGGAGATCTACTTCCTCGGAGCTTTGTAAAATCAGAAGTTTAGATGGAAGTTTAATAAAAGGAGAAGAATGGATATTGAAGAGATGGAAGGATCATTTTGAAAGTTTGTTTGAAAGAAATGAAGCAGAGGTAAATATGGCCTCTGCGGATAGCAATGAATGTAAGACAAGTGATAGCGAGATTAGTATGGATGACATCATGAAAGCGATAAAAGGTATGAAATCAGGTAAGGCTGCTGGGTATGACAGAGTGTCAGTCGAGATGCTGAAGGCTGGCCGCGGGATTGTGGTAGCTCAGCTGTACTGCCTTTTCAATATATGCTGGGAGAAAGGTCAAGTCCCAAGAGATTGGAGCAAGGCCGTAATTGTCCCTCTATATAAAGGAAAAGGGTCACAGCAGGAGTGCAAAAATTACCGCGGTATCAGCCTTCTTAGTGTCGTCGGCAAATTGTATGCAAAGATATTAATTGAAAGGGTGATTAATGAAACTGATGGGAAAATATGGGACGTGCAAGCGGGATTTAGAAGAGGAATGGGATGTACGGATCAGGTCTTTTCTTTACGGTGCATAACTGAAAAATGTTTGGCTAAACACCAAAAAGTTTATTGCGCGTTCGTAGATTTAGAAAAGGCCTATGATCGAGTGGTGAGGAATGAGCTGTGGTCAACGTTATCTACGTATGGGGTGAGCGGTTGTCTGATCCAAGCATTGAAGTCTCTCTATGAGGGTTCTAGTGCCTGTGTCAGAATAAACGGAGCGTACACGGAGTGGTTTCCTGTCGAAAGAGGTGTTCGACAGGGATGTGTTGCGTCACCATGGCTGTTCAACCTTTTCATGGATAAATGTTTGACAGATTTAAAAGAAAGTATGTATGGGTTAAGAATGAATGAATTACTCATCAAATGTTTACTCTACGCTGATGATCAAGTAATACTTGCGTCATCCGCTAACGAGCTTCAGGAGATGCTAAATATTATGAATGAAGCTTTGAAAGGGAAAGGAATGAAAGTGAATGTAAACAAAACGAAAGTTATGCTTTTTGAACGAGATGAATCTATGATGAATGGCAATATTTTGATAGATGGGGAACAAGTGGAAGAGGTGAAAGAATTTGTATACTTGGGATCTAAATTTACAAAAGATGGAACATGTGAAAGTGATATCGAAAGGAGAGTGAATGCAGGGAATATGGTAAATGGTGCTCTGCATGCTTTTATGAATAGCCAGATGGTGTCTCAAAGGGCTAGACTGGCAGTGCATGCTGGAGTGTTGGTGCCAACACTTATGTATGGTAGTGAAAGTTGGGTATGGCAGAAGAATCACAAAAGTAAAATAAATGCGGTAGAGATGAGAGCGTTGAGAAGCATGAGTGGATTAAAACTGAGTGACAGAGTAAGAAATAGTGTGATAAGAGAACGTTGTGGTATAAAAGAAGACGTAGTGACTAAAATTGAGAAAGGTATGCTTAGATGGTTTGGGCATGTAGAGAGAATGAATGAAAGGAGACTGACAAAAAGGATTTATGAGTCAAGAGTGAATGCGAAAGTTGGAAGGGGAAGACCGAGGCGAACGTTCCTGGACCAAATCCAGGACATTTTAAATAACGGCCAGGTCAAGAGTACTCTAAACCGACGAACTTGTATGAAAGGTTTAATGAGATTGAAAGAAGCGAAGGAGATATGCAAGGATCGTGGCAAGTGGAAGGATGTTGTCTCTGCCTACCCCGAAGGGAGTGAGGCGTGATGCGATGTATGTATGTATGTATGTTAATGCGAAAAAATATGTTAGGTTTACACATTAAAAGTATAAAATTTAAATCAATATCTCTAGCTGGATCTTTTTATAATATAACCAAATTGCTTACCTAATAAAGTTCACTACCTAATATGCAATATACAACTCCATTGTTCAACCGCATATAGACGATTCGATTCAAATATGGGGTTCATCAGGCAAAACTAATGCTAACATTCTACAGATAGCACAGAGCAAACTAGCAAAAGTAATATTCCGTATGATCTTTGCAGTGATAGAAAAGATATCTTAAATACAAAACTAATGAACCTGAGTAATAGCTTCAAGCACTGCACATGCATTCTTATTTGAATAATGAAAAAGGGACTACACACAAATATAAATTTCACGTCTAGATATTCATATCCGTTATTAAAAGTGCAAACAATAATAACTTCACGACAATCGAGAAAAATACGAGGCAAGAAAAATATTAGGTTTGAAGGTGCTCAATATATAATAAACTTGCCAATACTGTTAAGGAAACAAATAGTAAACTATCTAAATTAAAAAATATATATCTTTTAAATAACTTTCGAACTAAGTAATTATTATTCGTTACATCCAGTTACGTAGCATCAACATTTACCCGTACCTAAGTAATAATAAGATCGTTTATGTGGATGTGCCCGCGAATGTGCAGTAGTTTCTAATTTCTCTTAAGTGTCTAGATAGCATATTCTTAATGGAAATAAATATCTCGAACCACAAACTATATAAATAAAAATGATTAAAACTTTACCTCGTTTAACAGTTGCAGTCGGTCTCCGGCTGTAGCTCGACACGGCGCCACTGCGAAGGAGATAGATTGCTCGTCAATAATTCCTTCAATTACATCTCATCTTGACGCTTTCAACAACTATTTTTAAAATATTACATTTTAAAACTTAAAAAAACATTATGGCCTTGCAATTCTAAGACAATATTATAGTTGAACTAGCGAAAGAATCCACAGCTCCGAAGAGTGTAGTGCCCAAGATGTAAACGAAACATTTACATTGTTACTGACAGCTCAGCACTTGACCGTGATTTCACCCGATGGCAACTTAAATTTAACTCTTATGATTTGATCACAGCGTCAAGTGTCTGCCGGGATTCTACTCCGGGACCCAATCTAGACTAGGGACATATACAGTGTTCCTGCAAATGTCAACGAGGGTTGCACATTCTTGCTTCCCGGCGTAGCTTTGTTAAAGAAACCCTCAGTCAAGCGCCGAAGCTTTTATAAATAATAATGTACTAATGTTCGAGTTCTAGGAAGCCGTATCGTTCTATCCTTCCGCATGTCGGCCACTTTATTAATCGGTAAATGTCTCGCAGCCAATAAAAATGCGGCATTTATAGAGCCGCCGTATAATGCGCATAAATCTCGAGTCAAAGACTAGTGCGATCCCGTGAACCGGCCTCACGTCGCGGGCGCTCGCTTCAAAGGAACGTCGTTTTTCATGGCCCTCATAAAATCAGGTGTTTAAAGGGGTTTGTCATTTTTCAAACCATTTTATCCACATGTGATAATAATTTATTTCAGAGAAAATAAAACGTGTATCATTTGTCGTCTTTTATGTTGATTATTTCAGATCGTAGTTCTATTTATTACTGTCCGTTATTCTGCTCTAAATAGACTAACGAAAATGTAGTTTTACACATAATCCAATCTAACAAAATTGTCTTTAACATTGGTTTTTTTAATTATTGCCTTACACTTAGCGATATTGTTACCAAAGTTATTAGCGCTCTTTCAATATTTTATTACCTAGTATTTAAATGACGAAGCTATATGCTACTACATGCTACAAGCCTACTGAGAGTTTGTTCAGGTGACAATCAAAAAGTTTCAGTTGATTTTTTTTAAACGTTGCAAGTTTGTAATTGGAACTGCCAAAAAATCGCATTTAAAAAATATAATAGGTCTGCATGTGCTCTTTGTTTGCCAACATCTCATATTAAGACATTGTTCTCTACTTGATTCGACAGTTCTACACAAGTGCCTACATCCTTAGTTTCATATCGCACAATCAAAATAGTGCCTTTCATGCCCTTTACGAATGGCTGCCGAATTCTTAACAAAGCTCTTGTCAAAGGGCGGCCGCATCGCCGACAAAGTTAAAAAAACTATGGATTGTCATTGTTGAAGGTTGACACAACATTTATTGTGTGAAACTGATTTTTTTTTGGGGTCTTATAAAAATATTTTTTCGCTGTTGCAATATTATAAAATGTCCGTAAATTTTTTATAAAGTAAATCAAAATAATATGTCGCACAATGTTGTTTTATGTTCAAAATACCATATATTTTTCATCTTTTATCCTAAATAATGTTCGACGCTTAATAACTACTAAGTAAGTTAAAATTAAAACTTCAGCCCTCCTAACCAAGATGATGTTCTAACTACGATTACGCTACGTCGAACGACTAGAACACTACAATTAGTTCCATGTGATCACATGACACATTGATATGATCGATACTTATATACGTACTTTGTTTCATCTTGACTACAGGTCCTGATATACTGGAAATAACATAATGTAGAAGCGTAAAAATGGACGCAACTTGCCTTAAACTCATGGATATGCACTTTAAACCTAATGGCAATTTTTTATGTTGAAATGTAACATATTGTTTGTTTTTGGGTTATTTCTTTGGCAGACCACCACTTCGAATGTGTTACAATTGGTGTGATCTCATTTAACTTCTAATTAAAACTTGTGTTAAATGTCGAAATAAAAAAGGTGAAGGTAAGTAGCAGCCCATTGACATCACATTACTGGACAGAGGACTCCTCACCCATAGAAGAGAGGACTGTTGTCGAATGTTGAAATACGGGAAGATATTTCGATCATATCACATAAAGCGACCATTATCCCTAGTTTCTAGGCCTACTATTTGAAACTAGATAGAGTTTATACTTTTTAAAATTGTTTCTAAATGGAATTGTTTCGCTGAGGGAATAATAGTAGTACATAAGTATATTTATGAAGCAAGATCGGTTGTCTAAAATGATATTGTGATTCGCAACAGATCACTACTTCGTAGTACATTCGTAGCTATAGCAACTCAACAATCAGAGGTAAATTCTTTCGTAATGAACTTCACACATCTATGCTGTAATACTAAAATAATTTTAGAAAACTTAGAGTGCATTAGCAAAGATTCCTCCAATATTGAAAACACCGATGAGGTCTTTCAACACAGTAGTGAACATTCAAGGTAAGTACAAAAGTAGACGTGCCTTTTGAGGACACAAAATGAAACAAAAAACCACTAAATTGCAAAATTTTACTTAAAATACCTTGTTACGTATTAAAACGTTTTAAATTTCATATCAAATACGCCAAGACACAAACCATATACAAATGCCATATACAAACGTAATATTATGTAAGTGAACATCATGTACATATGTATTATTAAGCATTTTAAAGTAACTATCAAAGCAGTTTGAATTAAACAAAAATTGTTCTTTTTTATATTAAGTAAATTATGCAGTTATTGTTGTACATTAAATATATGTTTTTTTAGTTAAATAAGTTCTTTATAACATTAATTTTAGAATAAAAATATTTTTTATATGAAATACGTTCGGCCATTTTAAAGTATTATATAGGATTTATGTTTTTCGCGTTATTAAGTCTGATGATTTATTTTGCTGTAACGTTTAATACAACAATTTACGCAAGATATAACGATACTTACCCACTTCGGCCGTTTTACTTTCCTCACCCATTAAATGTTTTTTGTTTATTGTAATTACACAACACACACACAATACACAACTTTTTTTTCTAACGATAAAATCATGAATTTTTTTGTTTACATTTGCTACTTTATTGCGCTGGTGGCGCCCTCTCAGTAATATGTTTCATGTACCAAGTCATTATACATTACTTTTAAATTATTAAATTTTAAAAAAGGTTTAATTAGTTCTTAATGGATATTGATTTAAAGTGGAAAAAAATGGTAGCATTACTCACTATATTTTATTTAGCGAAGTACTCCTTTAACACAATGCCATCTGTTTTATTTTCGTTTAACTATGCTGGCCATGATTCTGTCATCATACGTAGATTGATATATTTGAACTACCACTTAAATAATTTGCGATTTTATCATAACTATTAATTGTAATATATTTTTTATTGTATTTTAATATTTCTATAAAATTGGTATATGATTTGTGTAAATCGAAGTGCGCCCTCATAATAATATTAAATAACGGTTAGAATTTGTTTGCCAGTTTGACTTAAACGTCAAGTGAGCTGTCAATCGAAAACTAAATAAAGCGGATGGATATAATTTAAAATTTCATAAAATAAATCTTTCAAAATTGGATTCTACCGACTGAAATGCTGGAATCCACTATAAAAGAGCTTTTGGACGCATTGGGGTATTTTTTAATTGGTGGACAAGTTTATTTTCAGAGAAAATGAAATGGTTTATTGAGTTGAATTGTTTCAATTGCAGATGTAATTTGGAAGCCGATCTTGTATTGGAGCACCTCCAAAATGATCCCAACCATGGCAACAGTGACCTGACTTTGAAGCAAGTCAATGAATATGCACAAAGATTGGCGCTCCAAGCGTCCAATGCAAAAGCATTTTTAAAAAAGTATGACGAGCTGAGACACCGCAAGTACGTTTTGGTTAATATATTTTTAGTAAAGGCCTCAATGGAACAATGGTGCGAGTTCTCGTTTCGCTAGTAAAGGACCTGGGTCCCACTTCTGGCAGGACTCTGGC
Source organism: Elymnias hypermnestra (assembly GCA_015832385.1). Taxonomy (NCBI): domain Eukaryota; kingdom Metazoa; phylum Arthropoda; class Insecta; order Lepidoptera; family Nymphalidae; genus Elymnias; species Elymnias hypermnestra. The sequence goes on along the minus strand of JACTOM010000853.1, from coordinate 114,845 downwards.
CGTGATAAGTTTCACCCTACCAACAAACGCATACCACCAAGCAAAAAAGTCTTGTTTCGACTTGATCCAAATACACGGAAGTTATTAGGTAATTTTTTTTTGAATTGTATAAAGTGTTCATTTTATTTTTAGCACTGATTATTTGCCGGGCCTTATATTCCTTGTATATAAATTAGTACATGATGATAAGAAATCCAGAATCTCAAAGCCAAAGGTAGCTCCTAAACCAATTTTAGGTGACAATAAACACCAAATTACGAAAGAAGATCTGCCTCAGGTAATTACTTGGTTAACCTTTTATTATTAATGTACTAGCTGACACGCTAAACTTTGTCTCTACACAGATAAATGTGGGGCATAAAGTATGGCAGCATCTATTTGATGCTCATGCATTTTAGTTGGTAGCAGAACTTGAACTTGCTAATCTCAGCTCAAAAGGAAATTTGCAATAAAAAAGTTTTTATAGTAAATTAACATGAAAAATTTCCTATATCCTAAGCTAATGAAATCCAATACAATAAAGAAAAAATATTAAATCAGTTAGGTAGTTTTAGATGGTTTACAGTATGACATAAATTATCATAATATTTTTATATAAATAAAACTGTTACGATAAATTATCTAAATACACAAACATCTATTTTTTTGTAACCTTTTCACTTTTTCAAAGAAATTTTTAACTAATGAACCATTGTGAAACTTCCAGATTAAGGATAAGTTACTGAAAGCTGTAGATGAAAGTAAGAAGCTAGTGAGGAAGTCGCTGGAAGAGAAGGAGGTCAAGCAGAGGCCTGACTGGTACAACAATCTGGACCTCCCTAACTGGTACAAGGAACATCCTGCTACATCATGGGATTTCCCAAGGGAAGAGATGCCCATCATATCTTCATTAGGTAACCAGCTGACACTGCTTTAGTAAAAACATAGTTACATAGTTTTTGTACATTACAATGTGTTTAGCTTTCAAGTGCAACTGGAATCAAGTCCAAACATCTTTGTTGCTTAAATAATCTTCCACATTATAATATGCCTTTTTTATTAGGACATTTTTAACATATTTCTTAAAACTATGTGGAGACAACCTCAGAAGTGAATCCAGCAAATGATTTCTGAACCTTCTTCACTCTAAAATATGGCATCACAAACTTGTTTTTATTTTTTGTATTAAAATAATATTGATTAATAAATGAATATTGTCACTGATATACAATATGTTAAACAATATATATTGTGAAGGTACTGTGAGAATTGATATTTCTTAGAAATTTTCTCTTAAGAAAATGCGACATCCTGATTGTTATATTGCACATATTGATCTTTTTTGTAAAATAATTATATTTTCAATGTCCACTGCCTTACCCCATAACAAATATTATTATGAAAATAACCCCACTGAGGCACAGAGTTCAAAGTTATTCCTAAGAAGACTGTAGACATAACTTTCTTTAATGGACTATCATCTATTTGGATATTTTTACAGACCTATTTTTTTAAAAACAGACACATTTTAATAAAAATCTCATGTATTGACATGTTTGTTGTCAAATTCCTTGGAAATGGCAATTTTTGTTGGTAGGTCTGATAATAGATCGTAAAGTATTTTACATATTACTTCCCATTGCCCATTTCTTAATTTTGATATGAAGGTGAGCATATCAACTAGAAGCAATTTATTTATAATGATATCTAGACTCTGAATAAAATGGATAATTATATAGCAATAATGCAGAAAAAATTCCCTTTACTTGTGTAATATTAGTCTATATTAGAAAACTATTTTTCTCAATAATTATATTTATTGAGAAAAATAGTTTATATATATAGAATTAATTATTCTATAAAATTGATATGCTAGATAAAATTGAAAACACATGTAGCATTCCAGGCTTTAATGGTCAAGTGACCAGTGTTTGGTGTATGTATTTCCGAAAATGGCAACACTGCTCAGCGATTGTTGGAATTTCATCTTAATACTGGTTTTCAGCTGAGAAGAGATATCTCATATACAAATGGCAATACCTCTGCATAAGATTGATTGTGACAAGGTTAGGAAGGATTGTTACATTGAAATTAAACAAGTATTTAAATGAATATTTCAGCTGGAATCCCGGTGATATCTCAGGAGAACATTATAATTGATGAACTGTTGTACATATTCTCGGGAATCCCTGGGAACTTCATTGTACACCAGACTGTCAAGGACACCTATGACACCCGGGCCTTTAAGATAGCAGATGACTTGGATGAAGCTCTGAAGCAGATAGTGCATGAGATGTTGCCGCTGGCCTCAAACTACTCCATTGTGAGGAGGTTTGTGGAGCACTGCGACATGTGGTCGGGACAGGTGCTGCACGCACTGGTGGCTGCCATTGAGACCTTGTTAAAAGATTATTATGTGAGTAGTGTTTATTCTATGTTTTCAAATCAAATAAAGTTTTTTTTATTCAAGTTGGCTTTCACAGCACTTTTAATAATAGTAATAATAATATGAACAACTTTAAAATGAGTTTCAAATATCTTTGTACTCTTTGAGGTCTTGCTGCTATAGTAGTTCTTATTGTGGCTGTGACAAATGTTTGGTAGGTGTCAAGTAAGAGTTCTAGCAAACTGTCATTTTATTTATACATTTATTTCCTATTTCTTCCTAACAAGTGTCTCTTTCTATCTCATTGAAATGTAATTGAATGCTAATAAATCTAGCAAGAATCTAGTAAAAAGATTAGAGAAGTATTAAACATTAAAAAAACCCAACTTATATTAATGATTCCAAACAATCTAAAAGAATTAAACTGGATTATGAGTAATAGTCGCTGAACTATTACACTAATAGGCTTATGAGTGAGCCCAGCTGTGGGACCTCCTCGGGACCTCATGGGATTCTAATTATTGTTTGGTGGTTATATGTGGAGCACAGACGATGCTGGCGCAGCTGGAGACGGAGCACCTGGCAGGCCAGCTGACGCTGCACAAGCTGCGGTACTACATGCAGCCCACCATGCGTACCATGCAGGTGCTGGCGGCTATCCTCACCAGCATCGGCAAGGTGACGTATACGTCATTTGTCTCACGGACGACGTTGGCGCCACACAACATAGATATATATCGAACTCGCAAAAACATTTCAACATATTCTATTACTATTATTCTAACATTATTATTATTTACACTTAGATGATATATTTTAATATTTTATATGGGAATTGTGTACAGAGGGAAAGAAGAGAACGAGAGCACCGCCCAAAGAACAGACTTATAGGCAGAATAATCTTCATTCAAGTGCACTTTCAATTCATACAAATTATAATATCTGTGTGTTTCTAATTAATCTACCACAAATGGAGAGATACATAACATAGATTTAAATGTAGACCACCAATTAATTCAGTAGTTATTCTTTTGCTAAGACAAAGTTATTGCACCTGTTTAAATTTGTTTTTGTCACTATATTTTTTTAGAACTCCTTTTAAAGGTCAGTGTTAGAATGATTGTGGAGTGATATTATATATATGTCTACAAAACAGTATTAGCAGATTTATTATCTCTTGTATTACTATATAACAAAGCAGTACAATTTAAACTCTTACTGAATTTAAACTATGTTTTTATTAGCAAAATTATAGAGTACCAATAATGCTACACTTTTGTAAATGGGTGTTGTCGGTTACAGAGCGAGCTGCGTGGCGGGGCGGTGCTGACGGTGTTGCACGAGAAGACCAGCATGCTGATGGGCGACCCTCGCGCGCAGGAGGTGGCGCTCTTCCTCACGGAGCGCGCATGCAGGCCCTACCTGGCCGTTCTGGACGACTGGATACACAAGGGGACCATCCTCGACCCCTTCCAGGTGACAACACAGATACATCGTTTATATTTTGGAAAACGAAATGTACATTTACTTTTTAAAAAAAGTAAAAGATAATGAAATTAGCACATGGAACAAGTCTGGCATAAATAGGTACACAATAACTGACAACAGTGTGCTGTAGGCACATAGATATTACGTTAATATACCTGTTTAAATAGTCTTTGTTCATCAAAGCTAGGCTTATTGTAAACTCATAATAAGCTGTGTGTCGTTGTACTTTGTAATAAATGCTCGTCAATCATGTCGTCTATTAGTCACCACTGCGTCATAACAGCAACAATAAGTAACAACACCAGGTGTATGATATTTGGAGTGGATTAGATATATGACATGTTTTGGTCTTGTTGTTCACAATACACTCTGATGACTTGGACTTATGATGGGGAGAGACCCATTCTGGGTCACACTATAAGCGGAGGATTTGAAGCAATATAACAAGAATTATATTCCTTTTAATATTCTAGATAAATCTCCTTCGCAGTACTCTGGTTCCTGTGAACACCTCTGCATTGAGGTACTTTTCGGACATCTAAAATTATTGCTTGGTGTTTTCTATAGCCCTTCCCTCCAGATAAATTACTTTGACACATTCGAAAATCTGCTGGATCGATATGTTTCCACCGTTGATCATATCATCATAATGGGGGACTTCAACACTTGTCTATTGAAAGATGACAATCGTGCCAAAAAGCTTAAATACATTACAGAGAGTTTTAATCTCACGATTTTACCAACTAATGCTACCCACTTCTTCCCTAATTGTTCTCCCTCTCTTTTAGATATAATGATAGTCTCCTCTCCCAGTCATGTAGATTCTTATGGTCAGTACGCCGCCGAGGCATTCTCGTATCACGACTTAATGCATTTGTCGTACAGAATTCGCCCCCCTAAAAGTAAGCCCACTATAGTTATGCGACGGAGCTTTAATAATTTCAATAACGAACATTTCATGGATGCCCTTAACAACATTGATTGGAGTGCTGTACTTGAGGCTCCGACTATTGATGAAAAATTAAATATCTTTAATTCACTTTTGATAGGACTTTTTGACACTTATGCCCCTTTGCGACCAGTAAAAATCAAACACCTTCCAGCACCGTGGCTTACTGATGATATAAGGACATTTATGGCAAAGCGTAATGCTGCTAAAAGTAAGTACAAATTAAATCCCACCAATATTAACCTAACTAAATACAAGAAACTACGGAATCGCTGTTCTAGAATGTGTCGCGATGCCCAACGCGCGTATATTCACGCATCTGTGAGTAGTGGCAACTCCTCTAATACTTGGCGATTTTTGACCTCATTGGGGATTGGTAAATTACAAAAAGATAACTTCTCACAAAGTATAGATTTAGAAAACCTAAATAAACATTTTGTGACCACAGTTACTCTAGATGACCAAGTAAAAAACAGCACGCTGACTCGATTAAAATCCCTACCAGCACCGACATATCAACATTTTCAATTTGATGATATATCTCTTGATGATGTAAAAAAACATTTGTTAGCTGTAAAGTCTGACGCAGTCGGATTTGATGGAGTCAGTAGAAGAATGGTTGTTATGACTTTGAACAGTATTCTCCCAGTACTTGGACATATATTTAACTTCTCCCTCAGCTCTGGCACCTTTCCTTCTGCTTGGTGCAGCGCATATGTAGTCCCTATTCCGAAAATAAATAATCCTGTAAACCTTTCGCACTTTAGACCCATTTCTATCCTCCCTTTCCTGTCAAAAGTATTGGAACGTATTGTTCATCGTCAAATTAGTACATACTTGTCCGCTAATAATATTTTAAGTTCCCTGCAGTCAGGTTTTCGGCAAGGACATAGTACAGCCACCACTCTCGTCAAGGTCTGCGATGATATTCGCTTTGCTGTCGATAATAAACTGCTTACCGTAATTGCTCTCCTCGACTTCAGCAACGCCTTTAGCACTGTGGACTTTGACATACTTCTAGCTGTGCTTGAGTCTATAAAAATGAGACCTGTGGTCATTGACTGGTTTCGCGCGTACCTTTGCGGGCGTCAGCAATGTATTAAATCCAATAAAAAGGTGTCTTCCTTTTCTCCTGTCAAAGCTGGTGTACCACAGGGTGGTGTTTTATCTCCGCTCCTCTTTACCATCTTCATCAACACTCTTTCCTCTGTGATCTCATCCTCTTACCACCTGTATGCTGACGACTTGCAGATTTACGTGACGGGCTCCGTTGATGACATTAATGAAGCTTTAGAGACTATGAATGCAGAGCTAGTTAAAATCTCTAGTTGGTGCAAGTCATACGGCTTAATCATAAATCCAAATAAGTCTAAGATAGCTATTTTTGGTAGCAACAAAATGTTAGCTAAGCTCAATCCGGATACCATGCCACCTATAGTTCTTAATAATACTGTCATTCCAATAAGCGATTCAATTAAAAATCTTGGCGTAATCATCGACAGTTCTCTAACATGGGTGCCACAGGTCAAGGAGTTAAGTCGTAAGGTTTTTGCAACCATTGGATCCTTGAGAAGATGGAAAAATCTCTTACCTATTAAGACAAAAATTGTCTTAGCTAACTCGCTCGTTTTACCCATATTAGATTATGCTGATGTGTGTTATTTGGATTTATCCGAGAATTTACTTAACAAACTAGAAACACTACAAAACCTCTGCATTCGGTTTATCTTTGGCCTTCGAAAATATGATCATGTCTCTCATTATCGCACTCGGCTGAAATGGCTACCAATCCGATCGCGCAGAAATTTACATGCTCTTGCTCTCCTGTATTCCATACTTTTTTACCCCCACACACCATCATATTTAAAATCACGCTTTACTTTTACGGAAAGAGATAATCGTTTACAATTGCGCTCGCATGGTGACTTGAAACTTAATACTCCTCATTGTCGGACGATGTGCTATTGGAATTCCTTCACGATTAAAGCTGTGAATTTGTGGAATGATCTTCCACGATTGATTAGACAATCTGAATCCTTGACTATCTTCAAGAGACGTTTGAAAGAATTTTATCTTAGTAGTGCACAATAATTACGTTTGTATATTTAGATGTGTATGTATGTCTATTAAATCATATATGTATGTATGTATTTATGTAGTCTATATAATTATTTGAATATATGTGTATGTATATGTATATGTATGTGTGTGTACTTGCAATTCTAGTAGGATGTTTTATTGCACTTACCCAGTAATTTCATGGGCTACTATCTCCAAGGTTGTCTGGAGGAGATCGCTTTAAGCGATAAGACCGCCTTTGAACACTCTTATCTAAAATTCTGTTAGTGTTTTCTTTCAAAATCTGTATGTTTGTGTGCAATAAGAATAAATAAATAAAAATAAGAGTTATGCGCTCTCTGGAGAAATAATTTATATATATATAGCAGCTATCAGTCAACATTCGGATATTGTCTCTGTTACTTAATATATTCTTAATACTTTTGTGTTTCAAAACATATGTAATTTCTTATTATAATATATTGCTTCAATAAAGGAGTTTTATGAGCAAATTACGACATCTGTTTAAAAATGCTATGGTCTATGTTATGTCATGGAACATCCTGGAGATATGTCCCTTTGAAGTCCATGTGTGGTGTCTAGGAGTTCATGATCGAGGATAACGAGCTGGTGAACAGGGAGGAGCTGCCAGTCGATTACTCGGCGGACTACTGGGAGAAGCGTTACAGCGTGCAGCGAGACCGCATCCCCAAGTTCCTTGACAAGTTCACCGACATCATCCTCAGGACTGGGAAGTACCTCAACGTCATCAGCCAGTGCGGTGAGCATGACTTCACGACCACCCACTACACATTCATGCACCACATATGCACCGGGAGTATATTCATCAAATTAATTGATGTTGATTACATTTATTTGTACATTGGCTGGTGAGTTGTTGAATACATTGGGTTGTAGATCATATAATTTTTCCAGGGGATGTTCCAATCGATCACTTATGGAATACAAAATCAGTACTTACCAAAACATCTGATGAATATATAAATTAGTTTAGCTTGAAATGGGTATTGATATTGATTTGGAAGCTTCTAAGCAAAGCGCCAACGTGACACATATTAAGTCTTTTCTCAATTGTACATTGGATACACTCGATGGCGAATCGTCTAGATATGTTAGAATAAAGAACTTTTTAGTGGATTGTGGTAGAAGTGGTTGAGTGACAATTGAAGTTGTGTCACCGTGCAGGCAAGTCGATGTCGAAGCCGACCACGGAAGAGATGAAGTACGCGCTGCGCGAGCAGAACTACGGCGCCGTGGTGCAGCGGGCCTACGCCTTCGCCAGCAAGTCGCTGCTGGAGCTGCTGCTGAAGGAGTACGATCTCATGGGCCGCCTCAAGTCCGTCAAGAACTACTTCCTCATGAGCCAGGGCGACTTCATCGTGCAGTTCATGGACGCCACGGAGCAGGAGCTCAGCAAGAAGATCGACGACATAATCCCCTCCAAGCTGGAGTCGCTGCTGGGTCTGTGCCTCAGGTCATTTTCCGTTCACTGTATATTGTTTCCTCAAAGAATCAAATAATATAACAAACTCTCTTATAATATTTCTCACAATTTTGTGAAAATACACGTCACATATAAAGGTACTCGTCTGCAAAGATATCATCAATAGATAAAAATAGATTAAACCAGGATCGGACTGGGCAGGAAGGTCCTGGGTGGCTGATAGGCCGTGGCTGGAGATTAGGTGATGGTAGATGGGATTCTATCGCAAAATAATCTAATAATTATAAAATAACATTTAATTATCAACAACGTATTAAAGCAACCATTGAGTGCTTGGTTTCTTTGGCAATGATGTCCTATTTTTGGGTTTAGTACAAGGGTGTTTTGATTGCCTATAACTTTGTTCAAAGAAGAGATATGATTGGAAAATTATATCCACTAAATGGTAACTGCGATTCGCTATGCAAATTTCGGCTCTTAACAATTGTTCGTGACATATTGCAACATCTCAGGCTGAATTTCTTCAATTTCTTGGCGAATATTGTCTTTAAGGAGTTGAATCATTCGGGGCTTATACACATAAACTTTTGATGTTAAAAACCTTCATTGTATGAACGAACTATCTGATCTAGTTTAACATTTAGGACGCAGGAGCTAGGAGCTAGCCTGTGCGGACCTCCTCTCCTACATCATGAATTATTTAAAACGTAGAGTTTTTGTGTTACCAATATTTATACGCATACCGAAAGTTTATCAGAAGTTATAAATTTGAGTAAATTTTTTTCTGCCCGTTTTCGACTGAATTGTTTACATTCGACGCTTATTGCAATAATTTAACTTGAATTGTTGTTGTATAATGTATTCGGTCGGTGCGGCAGGCTGTCGGCGGCCAGCCACGACCCCTACAACGAGGACATGCGCGTGGAGCTGCTGCCGTACGACCTGCAGTTCCAGATGTTCAAGATACTGTCCATCGAGACCGAGGACGAGAAAGGTACGCACATGTAGAACTCACCGATACCATAGTAGGGTCAGCATCAACGAAATATACTCATTTAACAAGAGAAATGATTGCTTTGTGTTAGCCAGTTGGAATTTAATAGGCAGAGCCGATGTTAGCAATAAAATTACGGCAAAATTATTGTGGATATATAGTATAGTTGCTTAGGAGCGCAAAAAAAAACGAGACATGGGTAAAGGCAATTTCGATGATGTAGATAGATTAAGATTTAAGTAAAGACAGTATTCAATAATACAAGTGATACAATATATTCGTAATAGTTGCTCTGTTATTCTAGATTACTAACGAGTTATTATTAGATTATTGGTAATCGTTGCACTCATATTCTGGAATGGAAAGCGGTGTGGAATTGATGTTGTCCAATACAAATATCCTGATAATGATCAGGAAACTGTTTACTATTCCTTTGCAGTTGTAGAGTCCAAATACAACAACATTCAGCTGTTGTTTGTTGTGATGCGTAATCGCGGTCGAGGGCGACATTGTGTAGTGTTATAATGTTGTTTTTGCGCCGCAGAGTACAAGCAGAGCAAGGAGCTGCCGCTGACGGGCATCGAGACGTTCTCCTTCGGCATGGAAGTGAAGTGGCCCGTGTCGCTGGTGCTCAACCACAAGGCCGTGGCCTGCTACCAGATGATCTTCCGCCACCTGTTCTACTGCAAGCACGTGGAGCGGTTGCTGTGCAGGTCGGTGACGAATCTACCGCCGCTCCGGAGAGTTGTTTGACGGATGACTTCTGACCCATTTCTCCCTTAAATATGTCGTTACAAGTTGATTTTTTTTATGTGTCGTATTAAAATTGTGCACTGCGCTTTATTTGCCGTACATTATTATAAAATGTGGCACCTTGCTGGCGCAATGTTGGGGAATATTCGCTTCGCAGACAGAGGTCCCTGAATCTCTACCTGATGGGGTTAATTATGGAAATGATCTTTTTAATATGTCTTAGAAGTCGCGGAAGCCTTTACGCCGCAGCTAGTTACTACCCTATCAGCAAAAAACGGTGCCGCCAAGCCAGTCATTTGCGTTTTACTGCAATGCTGTGTTACAACTATAAAAGAAAGTTACTATTAACTCTTACCATCAGGTGTGACCAATTCCATCGAACAAAATCTAAAAGAGTTTTTCAAGCCTCCTCGCATAAAGAATATTTTAATTTGGATAAGTGAGACTGAGTTTGCTCGCCAGAGCCATACTGTAGGCACCATACTGAATTTCACACTCAGTTATTCCCAAAAAGAATACCCGTCACTCTCTTCAATGAACTATTATTTACATTATCTCAAATGTTACTGAGGCCAATGTGTCGTTGGCTACGCTCATCGGCTGTGCCACCTGTGGCCGGTGTGGTGGTGAGTGTTCGGTGGTGATGTGCAGGGTGTGGCTGAACAACAAGGTGGTGAAGCGGTTCGGCGAGGCGCGGCAGTACGCGGACGCGTTCACTCTGCGCCAACGCATGCTGAGCTGCGTGCAGCACCTGCAGTACTACATGTGCGTCGAGGTCATCGAGCCCTCCTGGCGCCAGCTGGAGCAGAGCCTCGGCGACGTGAGTCACGCACGCACATACATACACACACACGCACGCACCGCAGTGCCGCGATAAACTCATAAACTCCAGAACGGATTCTCCTACGATTTTCACCAATTAATAAGCATGGTTCTGGAGAAGCTTTATGTACACAATTTGTCTAGGATTTGAGCAAGTTGGTTGAAATACAACGACGACGAAATTGTCGTTGTATTTCAACGACACTTTCGAATGACGAAAGTGTCACTTTGCCTCCCGATTAAATAAAACTTTCGGCGCATAGCTACTTAATCAAATTATTTGTGACAGTTTAAGCCTTGTCTTAATGCCCGGATGCCGAGTACCCAAAATGGTAAGGATGCAAGAAACCGGGAAAAAATGTGTATGAAATGGAATCACGAAAGTCATTTTTTTATTTAAGGTTTCTCTTTTTTTAATAAGTTGAACCTTCGATTATCGCCCCAACAGTATTTGAAATAAAAAAAATTCTTATTGTTTATTTACAAAAAATGTTCTTATTATTTGCATTTTTATCAAACTTTCGATATCGGTCTAATGAAAAATTTTATACACAGCACGGGCGAAAGTGTGCAATTGCCACCCGCATTTTTTATCACACAATTGAAAATTGTCACGCTGGCGAAATAATATTGCATCCATTATTCTTTCATACTATTTTCAATAAACAAATAATAAAAAGTAATTTTCAACTCACAAAATACTCAAGCTGATAATTTTTTTACCGTTTTCTTGATTTTATATAAGTTAAAGCAATTCATTCACTCCTAAACATTTCTTGTTTCAATAAATTTTCAAATTATGACGTGACTTCAGCTAACTTTCCTTTTATAAAAGTGTTGTGCTTTGTGCGAGCTTTTTAGGCCTTCCGCTATTTCAATGTGTTATATAACGGAACGAAATGGATATACGGAACGTGGTCGTGTGGCAATGAGCCGCCAGTGAAACAGCGAAGCGCATGTATAATTTTATTGCGACATATATTATTCTATAAAAGTACCAACACTAATAAATTATGATCGCTCTTATACTGTATAAGAAATAATGACGGAACATTGAAGTAATAAAAAGCAAACTTAACATTAACATCAGAAATAAGGCCTTTCAGAAAGAGAATAAATTTGTTAGTAATTTCAACGCGATTCAAATTGTTGCAACAATTTCTTGAGTGCACTCTCTATGTTGGTGATTTTAGTGTCGTATTTAGAAAGCATGTCTTTGATCTCGTCGAAGTCAGATATGTAAGTCCTCTTGCTGATTATGACTTTCGCGTTTTTAACAATTTTCCTGTCCAACCTGTAAGCCCGACATCGCTCGAAGCAACATTTGCCGCTCTCGATGTCCTCGTCCTCGCCGAACTTCGCGATCGGCTCCGGGTGGGGAATTTCTATTCTGTTGTCCTGGTTCGGTTTTACTATTATTCGATATTTCGGCAAAAAGAATGGGAAAAGACTTATTCGTCTAGCGAAAGGTTTTATGCAAAGCATTTGCGGCTTGATAATGTTGAAATCTTGAAGGGACGCGGGCAGCCACGACCAACATTTGAGGGGCTGCGTGTACAGCTTTCCGATCAACACGCTCTCGAAGTAAGATATCAGTCTAACTCTGGAAATGTGCCCCACTAATTCCGCGTCCGCTCTTATTTCCTGCGTATCGCTCACTGCCAAGCCGTTGAGCAAATTAAACAGGACAATGGGTATCATGAAAACGAAGACGATAAATATTATATGACTCGTCACTGGAAACGTGCTGAATTTTATAGATCCGGCGTCGAATTCGCCCGTCAACATAACGATCGTTTTAAAGAGAGATCTCCCGGGGTCTTCGAAAAATTCTTCCTCCTCGTCTTCCTCGGCGCCTGTGTTGTTAGGATTGGGTGCTTTTTGGTCCTCTTGTTCGCCGCCCTTCTTAAACAGCGTGTAGAAACTTAAAGCGAATGCAATTATTAAAATGCAATACCAAAGTAAGAATTTAAAGAAATTCCAGGACACGGTCCGCAGCATGACAATATTCGTTGACAGTTTGGGGAATTGACCGATCAGCAATACGAGCTCTGCGGACGACAAGAGAATGGCGACGGCGGACAACTGTTGTTTTGTGGATTCTGGTGCCGAGTCGTTGGAAACGATCATCGCGGTTACAAATATCAGAGCGATCTCCATCCAATTTTCAAAACTTTGCAAATATCTGGTAAAGGACACCAATAATTGAAATAGTTCGCGTATTATTAGAAGAATGAGGCCTATAGTGGCCCCGATGTGAGTTAATACGTTTATTGCTTCGATATACTGGGGTTGCGGTTTTTCCACTCCATATCCCAGGGTTATGTATAGGATTAAACTTAACCACAAAAGTGAGTAAAATGTTATGTTAGCGTAAAAGAGGCAACTGATTCTTTGCCATTTTAGATACAGGAAGCTTGTGATTACTGGATGTTTAAGCAGCGGGCGCAATTCTTCGTTCCTTGTCATATAAAGTAAAGCTTCTGTTTCGGGGGCTAGTATGGCGTCATATTCGTTGACTGTGTTATTATTGTTCGAGTTATTCATTAATGGTACTTTACACAATTCATTCTCCAAAGAATTGTTAGGGTATACGAGAAAACTGTATTTAATACGAATTTCGTAATCTTCGTCACTGGGGCGCTCGCCATTTGTCTCGATGCATTCGTCTAAGAATGTTTCAAAAGTCCTTGCATTTATATCAGCCAACGGTGGCTCACTGAATCTGTTCTGTAACCCAACACAGGCTCCTTTTCTAAGTAGCTCCAAAACAGTTTCGTTATCACCATTTCGCGCAGCGTAATGTAGCGCTGTGTTATCCTTAACATCTTGGTGGTTGATATTTATGTTAACTTTAGGATTAGTCAATAGCAGTTTCAAGCAACTTTTGAAATCAGATTTTGAATTCTTTGAAGTGGATCTCATACCCTTTACGGTGGCTTGGAGAAGTGATTCGCTATTTACTGGATCAAATAGAGTATTATCGTTTTCAATGAACATTTTGAGTATTCTGTAGAATCCATTTCGACATGCGATGGCCACTGGACGGGAAGAATTACCTGAGCATGTAGCATTCGGATCTGCTCCTGAATTGAGTAGTACCGATGCAGCTTTTTCAAACCCTTTGTCGCTTGCCACTTGCAACATCGTATTCATTCCATTGTTTGCGGAAAGGATAGCTCTATGTTCATTTCTTTTGACGAGCTTTGTAAAATCGCGGATGAAATTATCCTCCTCGTGTCTGCTCAAGTAAGAAAATAATTTATCCACATCTATCGAGTCTTCAACTTCCGAGATAGTATCGAATTTCGGTAGAAGGTGTGGGAAAGCTTCTTGCAAATAATATCTCGCCGTTCTACCTCGAATATCCTTATAAGTGTCCAAATCTATTGCTTTTGTCGAATAATCCAAGATATACGTTACCACCCTTTCGAGACCTTGTTTCGCTGCAGAATAAACGGGAGTGACACCTCTCGAGTCGGGAGAATTGGCATTACAGCCCGCCTTCAAGAGCTTCTCTACCATGTCCTCGTAGAGATCTAGCTCGCGTTCGCGATCGTCGTCTAAATCTTGTATCTTTTTGATCGCCATAAGTAGGGCAGTGTTACCTTTACATTTGACGTTCACGTCTATCCTATCGTCTTCCAACAGAGCTTCCAAAGCTTCTAGATTTCCGTTCTCTACTGCTAAATGTAGCGGAGCCGTTCCGTGCGATTCGTTGATTTTATTCACTTGTACTTCGTGCTGCAACAACAACTTGACGAATTCGATTTTATTGGGTTCAGTGACGGCCAGCTCGAGGCACGTCTTGTAGTCGGGATACTGGTAGACGTGCTCCAAGTCGACGGCGCCGTAGCCGACGAGCTTCTTGAAGGTGCCGAAGTCGTCGGCGCGGAGAGCCGTCCGCAGCTGCACCTGAGGGTCGCCCCCGAACAGCGAGCTGCCCCGCGTCAGGCGGTTGGTGTTCATCTCGTAGGTGTCCCGCGTCATGGCGCGTCAAGCACTGGCATCTGGAAAGACAACCATTATCCGTTATTTGTGTCGGGCGATTTTCCCACAGAGATAGACGGAGGCAATTATCGTATTGATTCAATTCGGTTCAATTAACGAATTGACAAAGCGATCTGTCCTGTTAGTGGAAGTTGCTCCTGCCATAAATGTATTTCGGCACTGCTAACGTGTTTCGAACACTTGTTGCGTCAGTTTGATTAAAATCGCTAAATGGCGTTAAGTTTTGTGTGAATGCAACGTGATCGACGTCGAGCGGCCGTTAGCCGTGCTAATCTTTGAAATAATAAGATACCGGTTCCCGTGTCAAAGGCGTTTAACATTAAATTACAATGAATGCGAATGTGTCTATGAAAAAATGTATGTCTACCGTTCGTGGACGTAAATTTTTTTTATACTACGAGTAAAAAATAATGTTTTCACTTAATAAGTATTCGTTACGAATCACCTAAGAGCCCAGTTATATTTACAAGCTACATGGTGTGATAGCAATGTTTAATCATCTTGCGTAATGATCTCGTGCAATATGGGTTAGTCGTAATGAACGAGTAATTATTCTCGATTTCCCACCACGCCGCGTAATGAACGCAGGGCGGGCACGGGCTGCCGATGCTATCCAGTAATTGTTCTCATTTGCACCGTCCGTTAGTTGCAACTTAATTGTGCATCAAAGCTTTTTATAGCGCTACAAAGTGTACCGAGGAGAGGGCCTCATTAACTCTAATTTGTCTGAACTTATAGTGCTTTAATTGAATAGCCATTGAGTAGAACTCTGGTCGTGTATTCTTTTGTGCTATTTTTACGTATACCCATATGTTAAATGCGAAAGTAGCTGTTTGTTAGTTTCTCGCGTCTCTATTGCTAAATCAAATTCGATGAATACGTACAACATATGCTAAGTATTATTTTTCCAATGGAATTCAATATTAATCGCATTTAAAAGGTAAAAGGCCTTCTCACTCATATTATTGGCAGGCATAGTCTCTATTCCTTTACTCTCTTTAACTTCCCAACTTCAGGCAAATATTGATAGAATAATCTTAATAGAATATTCAATATCGATTTTGACTTGGCCTCACTAGACCAATGAGGCAGTTAATCGCATTTATATTTTTATTTTTTTTACATTCAATCTACGGCAATCAAAATGAATTAACCATAGACTAGAAAGAATATTAACAGATAGGTGATGTTATTTTGGCTAGGATTTATTTTTCAAAATTTCCAAAAGAATTTAATATAAGTAATAGCGCACTGGGTTTACTAATGAAATGGATACAAAAGACTAAGTGCTAATTCATACAGGTTCAGATTACGGTCACCAACTCCAGCATAAATATGCTTAATGAATACAATTATAAAAATGTTTCAAAGGCGCGTTTGTTCCACATTTATACTAGAGTAGCATATCTCGTTTGGAAGCGTACAATTAGTACTCGGCAGTCGCAGGAGCATTCGCTACGGTCTCCGGATTATAGAAATGTTTGTGTACGGCGTGACTGAGGCCTACCTCCGAAATGACGTTGCTGTTGCCAGCATACCCATTTTAGATAATTATGTGTAATTTCGATCCGTCGTATGCTTTTACGGTGAAGGAAACCGCGAGAAAACCTGCAGATTGCAACAATAACTCGGGAATTTTGATTTTTGAAGTGAAACTTCTTTAGGTGATGAAACGTTTTTAGCGTCACGAAAATGTGGCATTTTAATTTGCCATTTCATAATTTAATATACGATTTGTCATAAAATATAGAATAAAAATATTTCATATATTCTCTTTTCTACATCTTGAATTCTAGAACAAAATGTAATTAATGATTTCTATTATTGAGAAAAACAAGTGTTTTTTTTATATACAATTGGTCATTTGAAAATTCAATAAATTATTTATATCAATTTTCGACATTTTTAATATTTTAATGACAACTAAATTCGTTAAATTCCTAACATAAGATATGTCACCTCTATACCTTCGTCTAAGTCTCGGAAATCTAAAGTTTTACATTTGTGTCATGTGTACTTTGTACGCAAACAATTTAATTTTACTACTGACGGGTTAGCGCTAGGTTGCGATGATACAGTCTAAGATGGAAGTGCGTTATCCTGGTAAGAGGTCATTCACCTCTTATGGTTTTGGCGCGGCTTATACCGGCATTTCATTTGATGGATCTTTGTTGGTAAGGTAGTCGAAGCCTCGCCAGGAATCGATTCCGGGACCTCCTTCAACAAAGCGAGTATCGGCACTGTAGTACGCCGTCGTCCAAACCGGATCGAGCGTAATGTGTATTTTAAATAAAAAATAAAAAAATTGACTGCCTCGTTTAAGTATCGGATACTTATTTTGCTGGCACAAGTTCGGGTTCGATTTCCAACGTAACAGCAGAGACGTACCTCCAAGCAGAAATGATTCTCGCTTCGTTACGACGAAATCCGTTGAGAGATAAAACTAGCTTACACCGGGCTGAAGCGTTACCATCACAGACTGTGTTTCTTCTCAGCGGATTCAACTTTCCGAACCGGTGGTAGATAACCGGAGGTACTCACGATTCAAAAGTGCTTTTGGAGGCTACTTGAATATCGAATGTTTTGATTTGATTGTGATTAGATATGACCTGAGTACAACGGTAATCTTAACGCAATTAAATAAAACGAATCGTTTCCCGTCGGCACCGCGAGCCGTTGAGATAGAGCACATGGCGGAAAACAACAATACTGTGATTATTTGATTATTTGATCGGGCCGCGGGGCACTGCTCTCCATTGACTGTCATTACTTCTATGACATATTAAACAATTGCCCAACCCGGACCAGTTCGTGTCTGGTAAAGTCAAAATTATATTATTCTCCATTCAAGTAAATTCGAAACGCACTTTTGAATCGTTGGTAGTCTGTAACAAGTCTACCACCGATACGATAAGACGATTCAACGGAGAAGAAACTCTGCGGTTACTCTTATAAATAGTTTTGTATGTTTCGATGTGTTTTATCATGTGCGAATATTTTTATCAATAATATGTCTTTTGTAAAAGGATGTTTCTGACATGTTTCTTATGCGCAATCAAAATTCTTATCAAAAATGCGTATGCCCAACGCCACAAACGATTTCTGAACAATCATCACACTCAAATACGGCATTTTATACGTACAAGTTTTCTTTTATTTTTTGTATCAAAAATGTCTATTTTATTCATTTTACTGTATAAGTGAATATGTAAATATATGAAATGCAATTCAATATATATCGCGACCGTTCTGTGAAAATTGATGTTTCTTAGAATATCTGCTACTAGTATAATACCAGTAAATAGTCTGTGATTTTTTATAGAAACCTGTTCAGATACTATCCACAACAACTTTATTTATTATTATTTTAAATATTTTAATATTTTCACCCTTTTGAATCCCATATCATTATTAAGGCTCACGCCTTAGCGTATGAATCTTTTGTGTACAGTCACCCACTTTTTTCATTGCGAAACAATATCGTCATCAGTTGTTTTTAATTTCACTCTAAAATCTATTTTATCTATTGGTTTTCTTTACAATACGTATTTGATTTAGCCATAGCGATTTTTCAATATATGTTTCAGCTCGCCACACAAAGGGCACATTGTCGTACAATTCATGTCAAGGTCCCTTTAGCATTAGTAAAGATCATCTATTTATTATATTTGAACTGCCCTTTGGTGTTGAAACCTAGTGGCTTCAACTCATTACACAAGTCTAGGACTACTCGGATTTCACCAACCATTCAATATAAATTACTTTCAAAATATATTAAAATAAAACGAACAATTGTATGTGTGTGTGTAAAATGCGTAGTTTTACCTCGACGAAGATTAAAGTTTAAGCTCAATTAACGATTTAAATAGCTCAATCACTAGATGCAACTTCAAAATTTAACAAAGTTGGTCCTTAGCACAGATCTTTAAGACTATCGGTTTGCGAATATTCATTAAAAATTGGGTTATCTGTTTCTGGGATTAACTGATACAAACAAGACAACGAACAATAAGAATTGGTTTCTCGATTTGAATACAGTGTGATCGCTGATATTTCGACCTCGGTGTAAAAGCATGACTAACTTTGGGCCTCTATCAGTAAACCAGTAGAGGTCCCGGTTTGGATTCATTCGTGGCTTAAATAAAATAGGCAGTAGACGACTTGTTACAAGCTTATTCATTACTTCTTATCGACTTACGCCGAAAACAGATCGGACATTCATTCACTTTAACTCTAAAGTATTCGGTCAAGGCCCGTAATGCTCCTGTCTGAATTAGAGAATTTCTTCTCGGGGCTAAAACGTATTTACCTTTTTTTCAACATCAGTTCTTTCATCAAATGAAGGAAAAATTTCTACTAGCATCACGTGGCACATTGACCACAGATACGCCGGTTTCTATGATAGATGGTTTCATATAACTTTAAGAAATGCTAGTAAAAGGTTCTGAAGAAGTGGTATTTAAAAATAGGTTAGTTAGGCCACGGATATGTATAATGAGTGACCTTAGAACAGGCCTCGCTTGTGAGTTCCTCAAAGCATTGAGTAAACTCTGGTTAAATCCTACGCAACTCGGCAGAAGGCCTTCGTGTAGGACGCTATTATACAAATAATAACGTGTATGTCCAGTTCAATTTATATATCAAAGTATAGAGAGATAATATTTTAGTTTTGTCCATTTATTATAAATATTCAACACTTATGCTTAATACGATTAAATGGAGCATAGCGTGTCGTACAATTTGCACATTTAAAGTCGTTAGATATTGAGATGGTTTTTTTTATGCAACCAGAGTTTAGGGGCTTTTTTACGCCAAGTTATACTTTTAACATCCTCAAACAGATGAGAAGAGGTTACAATTTTCTTATTGGTCTTTAATGCCTCCTAAAATTAAAATGACGTACACATATTGAAATTATCCAAAAGTAAAATTGTAAATATAACATTAAAAGAGAGTAAAGAAAGTGGGTTTTTAACATAAAAAAGCACTTATGCAATTTAAATGTATTATTTAATTTATAATATGTTATAGTACATTGAGCTAATATTAAAATGGTCTTAATTTGGACATTAGCTGCGCAATGTTTCAGCAATTTATCAGTAAAAGCGGTCCTAAAGTCCGTCGAGCGCGTAATTATCATTAAGGGCTTCCGTTGCTGTTGTTGTTGTCTGTTATTATGTTATCTTTTAACTTGCTTTGTCTACTTGTTCTGGTGATATGCCCTTTCACGAACTAGAAATTACTAATTTATTTCGCGGTTACGATACATTACGGTAAATAAATATTAGAAATGAAAACCAGCGGTAGAGGATGTGCGTACTTTATACACATTATCATAAAGATGGCGAAGTTGATATTTTGTAGCCAATTATTTTAAATTAATGGAACCTTAAACGATTGATTTAAATTACATTTTGATATAACTCAATTATTTGTTGTTGTTACTGCTATTTTGATCGGTTTTAATTACAACTTATTGTATCAAATAATTCAACTTTGCCATCTTTACAACACCAAAAAGTTTATTGCGCTTTCGTAGATTTAGAAAAGGCCTATGATCGAGTGGTGAGGAATGAGCTGTGGTCAACGTTATCTACGTATGGGGTGAGCGGTTGTCTGATCCAAGCATTGAAGTCTCTCTATGAGGGTTCTAGTGCTTGTTGCAGAATAAACGGCACGACAGGGATGTGTTGCGCCACCATGGCTGATCAACCTTTTCATGGATAAGAATGAATGAATTACTCATCAAATGTTTACTTTACGCTGATGATCAAGTACTAATTGCGTCATCCGCTATATGAGCTACAGGAGATGGTAAATATTATGAATGAAACTTTGAAAGGGAAAGGAATGAAAGTGAATGTAAACAAAACGAAAGTTTTGCTTTTTGAAAGAGATGAATCTATGATGAATGGCAATATATTGATTGATGGGGAACAAGTGGAAGAGGTGAAAGAATTTGTATACTTGGGATCTAAATTTACAAAAGATGGAACATGTGAAAGTGATATTGAAAGGAGAGTAAATGTAGGGAATATGGTAAATGGTGCCCTACGCGTCTTTATGAATAGCCAGAGGGTGTCTCAAAGGGCTACACTGGCTGTGCATGCTGGAGTGCTGGTGCCAACACTTACGTATGGTAGTGAAAGTTTGGTATGTCAGAAGAAGCACAAATGTAAAATAAATGCGGTAGAGATGAGAGCGTTGAGAAGCATGAGTGGATTAAAACAGAGTGACAGAGTAAGANAGGCTGTCGTGACGATCCGCGCGGTTCAATACACGAACGCGCCCCGTCTATACGTGAATCCGACTTTAATGATATTTTGTAATTATTTGTTGAATTTATCTTCTTATTATATTAATTTTATATTATGATTAATAAATAATATATTTTTATACTCTTTTTATAATATGTGTGAAAGTATGAAAAATCCATAAATATAATTATTTATGTACGGACGAGTCCGTTACAATATGCAAGGATCGTGGCAAGTGGAAGGATGTCGTCTCTGCCTACCACTATGGTAATGAGGCGTGATGTATGTATGTATGTATGTATATATTTAAGTCCGTCATTCGGTTGTAAATAAATGTCAGCACAGTTTTCAGCCGGTCACTACTAGCAACGGATCAATATATATGACTATCGGAACTGCAAACGATATTTCAATAATCATTTGTGTCAATTCAGAACTAGCTGTTGCTAGGAGTTCTATCCGCTTAATTCCGGATGCCTTTTTTCTAACATGAAAATAGCATGAGTTACTTCTCATCTGCTATCTGCTAGCGAAAGTCTAGTTGAAGTCGGTTCAGCCGTTTCAAAGGTTAGCGGAAATGCACACACAGACAGACAAACATTTCAAAATTTAAATTTTGTTCTATAAGTGCCGTATTTCATAGTTTTTTAAATGCTTGTCATTTTTTGAAATAAGAAACGTGTACTCCGATGCATCTCAACAAAATTTTGTCAAGTTATGACTCATAAAGTGTATGACGTACGGTTATTCATTACTTTCGTATAGATGTTTTTTACTATAATTTAAATTAGCATTGGATGGTCACTGGTTTTTTTTGTTGAATTAGGTGAAAGTGTCTATACGTTTACGTAAACACTAATAGTGGCCGCGTTTAAATAAAAACGTGACCTCATTTCGAGCAATTGAAATATAAACGATTTTTTGCGTCTTGTTTGGTGTCCATAATTATAGTGCTATTGCCCATTTTGTGCCCTTTTTTCTTAGTTGATTGTATGTGGTGGAGGGAGTTTAGTGGAATCATACACTGTTTCGCTTTGTCCCAATAACGAAGGCCCCACGAAGAATCAAATTGCATTTTAACGGTTTTTTTTTAATTTTGATGACTATACGACGCCATTTACATACCTAGGTCAGCACTTTCTTAAATCATATGGCTATTAAAACGTCATTATCAAACATTTCATTAGTACAAATGGTCTTAAGGTAACAAATAATTTATTTTCGAAACGCTATTTTACAAGACTAGGATTTTATACTTGACTTTTGTGCGCTAGATATGAAATTCATCATACACGTTCCCTTGTGATTACGAAAGGCTTTGCCCATAATTCCACGGGGTAGGAAACTACGCCGATAACATTGGGGATACGCGAGTAACACCCAATATTAAATAAAAGTAAAAAGCACCCATTAATTAGCAACATAACAACAGTTAATATATTCACAAGCTTCGCTGTAATTGAACGATGAAATCAAAGGATGTTGTACAGTATAGTAACCTAATTAGGCGAAAGGATGTACAATCATTACGAGAATATGGAATCACGTGTTTGTCATAACGATTTCTACACCACGGGATCAATTTTGGTGTTTCCAAAAGCATTGTGGGAAATATAACCAAATCACCGCAACGTTACTCCATAGAGTCCCCTCTTCGAATTCACGGCTCACGGACTTACGCGTATGTACTTCCGGCGCATGTTGACTTTACTCAATTACCTTTCTATTATAATTAGTTATTTCCATTAATCAGAGCTTGTCTGTTAATATACACACCGGCATATTTAGCGGAGCATAAAAAAAATGATATCAGTATCATATAAGGTTATGATACTTTTTTTTATGTTCCGCTAAATAAGACCGCCTTTGCCTGCCATTGCTCCTTAGTTATTATGTAATAGATCCAGTGTCTCATATCTGTGTGCGATAAGGATTATAGTTTACAATATAAAAACCGAAGGTGGGCAGGTTATGCTGTGAGTCAGAGGTTCATTCTTTCGATTGCCTCGATGAGGTAGAAGTGGGCACAAAAATGGAGCCATAATCATATTGTACACCATTTATGTAGTATTAACTTTAAATACAATCGTATATTACGCCCATTAATTCTTTAAAGCGAGGTTCAAAGAATTTCTCTTTTGCTACCTTCGTACTAAATACGTAAAGTAAAAAAACACAAACATGCAAGTGAAATAGCTAAAGTATGTCATTGAATTCGCCATATTGGCCATGGCTGCACTCGTTCCGTCCGGAACTCCTTCCATATTAACCCCACTCCGCAGCGTAGTGGGACACCGTAGTGGGACATTTGATAGACGGACGAATTGTAGTATGATTTTTCAATTAACTTTCTTAAATTAAACTTATCAATGGAATCTCTAGAACGTCGTTGGGCGGTTTGTCATAGAAACGCATACATGTAACTGTCTTTAACACTATACTAGACTACTATTTTATCGAGGCAATTAAGAGTCATTTCAAAGTTACGTAGACAATTTATAAACGCTTAAGCATTTAACCATTGGACTTTATATTTAACTAAAATCTTTAATGAGCCGAAGTTGCAACTTTTTGGGTAATTCCGGTGAAACTCGCTAACGGTCACGTGCTAATATCAACTTATGCGACTGCTACTTTCTCGAATACCTGCCGTTTATCAAACGGTTATCTGATAGTTTATCTGGCAGAGCAGACTGCACTCGAAGAGATTACGTGTGCCGTGGATAACATCGAATGGCATCGAGATGACTTATTTCTGAGGTACCGCGACCCGACCTCTTGCAAAACGAGTACATTACATATGGCTTTGTGTCGCAACACAGATCCCTCCAAAGATATATCATTTCAAATGCCTCGAATTCGGTATTGCCGAATATCCGTCGACCAAGCGAACACTAAAAGCCTTCCGTTTCACACACTCAATGTTGTGTCAATTTGCTGTGAAGTTCCGTCGGGTGGGTCGGGGCTTTTGTCAACACTGTACTTAATTGGCTTGGCCCTGAAATCGAATGGGCTTTTCTATCACCTCTCTTATAATTTATGCGTGAGAACATTGAAGTTGAATAAGCCCAAAATTAGCACTAAATAATTCACCGATTTTTAGAACGCAAATACAGTCGACTCTCGACTATTTGAATGTCAGGGCACCAGCGAAAAGATTTACGTTATCGAGATTCAAATTACTCGGTGTCAAATGATCGCGAATCGATTTTACCAAGCGTTCAAAATAACAGGAATTTAAACAACAATGCAGTGTGTACATCATTTATGGAAACAATCGTCATGTCCGTTCGTTTGTAAACAAACGACATGTTATTCAAATTATAGCGAGTAGAGAAGCCCGGACTTCATATCGATACACGTTGGCTCGTAAAATGCTATTCATTCAACTTCGGAATACCGAAATTACCAAGTGTTATTGGTTTTACCCAATGTGCCGAGTATTTTTCAGAAGAATAGAAATGTTTTTCGAAATATCGAGAGATAAAGTTGAGAAGTGTCAAATTATTTTTAGCTGACAATATATACATCAATAACCAGACATGTTTTTGAAATAATGTCGTCGAGTTTTTATAATATTTCCTCAGATTATTTGTTTATTTAAGTAAATTTTTCCACCGCCTGCTATGTTTCTATCTGCGTATCGCATGTCGCATTACACTGCCCGCGAAGTGGGGGTAAAGTGAAAGGCGCTCGGCAGAGCAGCCAAGGCCATTATGGCGGCGGCGCATTTACGGCGTGACTCATTCGTTTCACTTGCAACGTGGTTTCATCAAACCATATAATGTGTATTTATTTTGTAAATCGTCTCTGGCAATCGCTTCGCCTAAGCAGTTGGATCGATTCTGTCGAAGTTCCGTATGGAAGTGCTTAATGGGCAGTAAAAATTCACGTGCACTGGTGGATTTACGATAACGTGTAATGCGGGTGAAGTCCAATTTTGCTTCGAGCATCTATTTCGGGTGTGTCAGCCGTTTGTGATGAACGGTTTTCGGCGAGATCGTTGCTACATTTATCGGGTCCGTTACGAACACTTTCCATCTGTTGTTACGCACGACGGACACCAACGAATTTGCTCGCTTCGTATGTTTTGTATTGTTTTCGTCGTGCCCGAAATATCACTTTTTACACCGAGATGAGGTACCGTTGAAAATTTTAGAAAGGAGATGTATTTCGACGAAAGTTATATACGTATGCCCTTTTCACTAGGTCAATCTTGTAGGTATCTCAAATTGAAGTATTTGACTGAAATAAATAAAGCAGAATTCGTGGAATTGGTCCCTCCAGCGACATTATTTTGTTATTTAAAAAAATGATCTTTGATTTGTCCGAATCAGAATTTGACCGCGCTAAACGTTACTTAATTCATTCGCTATTCCTACATATATTTTTAAAACGTCTCTCGTTTTGGCGTCTGTTGCTCGATCAATTTAGTAACTTCAGTCTGTCCATCTTGTTAAAATTTCATATCGTGCTTAACGTAATACTATCAGTGTTACGTTAAACCCATGTGATACTACTCTCGTATTTTTTAACACAAAGCCAAGAAGTGAGAATAAAAATACTTGCGACCCATTTAAACAGGAAGAATACAGTCGAGGCCGAGGCAAATACCGGCACAATAACACATAGCCATTTCGATTCAGTGTTGACATGTGCAATTGGCTACGATCCTTTAAGGCCCTACAAGGAGGTGATAACAGGCCACTCACCATATAGAGCGTCGGCCATCGCCACCGAGGAAGTCGCTAATATATTCCAGTGGCCAATGGGAGCGGATTGTGTCTTGGTGCCAGCAGGGGGCCAAAGCCACTTCTATTGTGCATCAAGTCGATGTATAATGATGATAAAAACTTGAAATATGCAAATTTAACAATATCGGCGCCCGCTGACTGATAGCGGCTTATAGTTGTTGGTCCTACTAAATCGTAACCATGACTTTTGGACTAATGTTCAGTCAGGGCGACCCCGCATCGCGTGGGAGTCCACGGCTGGGTGACGTCGAGCATCGGGGATAATTGGGTTGGCTCATAGGTAACAGTGTAAAATGACAAATGTTGCTGCGAGAGCAGCTCATCGTCCAGGGGCAACGACCCTTTTAATCGACATTAAATTGTGAGTTTCACTGAGACAATATATGTATATGTAATAATTTAAACATATCGACGTAAAAAATTTGAACGTACGCACATTTGACAAGATACCTAGAATGCTTCGTATGTACTCTTGACAATTATAAGAAATATGCCAAAAGCATTGTTATACAAAAAGTATACTGTAGGTAGAATCGGAACCGTTGAGAAAGCTGCTTGATTTTTAGTTTCGAGTGGGATTCTTCATTGCAAAGTTATACTGCCAAGTAAATAGGACGATACAATCGTAGTGCACGGCAGTAGCACTCGCTAACTTTTACAAGCTTGCAAAACCAACAAAATGTCAATATCGGATACGTCGCTAGTAAACTAGCCGTGTTTCCCGGTAGCTCTCCATTCCGTTTGAAGATGATAGTGAATTGGATTGTTTATGGCAAAAAATATTGCTATTACAAACTTGATCCAACGCTTCTTGAATTGCAACCAACACGACTTTGTTTAATATATATATAGGTAGGTACACTAAGTATGAAATCATCGTGTCAGGCAGGACACCTGCCTTAATCAACATGATGTTTCAATGACCTCATTTCGTACCAATGTATACCGGCGACCATAAGCATACTACGTAATGTTATTTTACGGAGGGTCATGATTTTTACACAAGTTTCTTAATAACGACATATTGATGTATTGTTTATGATTCATTATGTGTTTACTGGGTTCTATTAATATTTCAATTAGTTTAAAAACAAATGATGTCATACCCTTACAAGGTAGCCACCGTTTCGGAGATCTAACCATTGGCTTTTCTTTGTATGAAAAGTTGGGCTATATTGTGCAGCTGCATGGTTACTATTATCAAATATCATACTCGTATAACAATTTAGTAGAATCAAATTTCCTAACCGGTGGTGGATTTGTTAGCAAGATTTGTTAGAATATCTTGATTTTGTTTTTTGTCTTAAATAACGATCTAAAATTTTCGAAATCAAATTTATATACTCTTAACCTTTTATTTAATTGTAATAAAATTGCTTTCATCTTTTTACCAGTATGCATATTGAAATTGTTCTTTTTATTCAGCTCTACTGAAGTACACGATACCTCGAAATTCGAACTAATTCTATAATTTGTTACATTATATTCAAATGACATTAAATTATTCAAATAGGCTTTTACAGCGGCTTTCAATCCACATATACCGTTTTATCCACTGCGCCACTGATGATAACAACAAAGACGCCAAATGTAAAGTTAGAAGGTTTCTGTAAGTGTGTTATAATATTATAACACACACAAGTGCCATGTTCTATCATCATCGTATTCAAAAGGAGACTTTGTATACATATGTAGGTTAGATACGTTAAGCGCCAGGGATTCCAACAGCGCCTGAGCCGCCAACGAGACTGGGAATGTACATTTGACACTCCATCCATTCGCTTCTGTGAATAATCGATGCATTTGCACACATCGTCTACAAATTGAACGGCGCCAACGAACAGGGCCCGCGGATTAAGGGCGTGGGAAAACAGTAGCCTATGGAGACTCGATACAAGTCTCGAGACTGGCGAAATCGATTTCAAATACGAGAGGGCCCGAGGTTCTCTTTAACCCTTCGGGGTCAATATTAATTGGTGACCTTAAAGAGCTGAGCTTTTGTGTGGCCGTTGACTTTCCATTATATAACCAGCTAACGTGACAGACGTCGTACTAGCCAATGTTTAAAGAGATCTCGATTGCAACGTCATATATATTTCAAAACGATCATATCTTTCAGGTTGACCCAAACTATGAACGTTTAAAACTTCTTTAAGATTTTGACGTTGACGAAGATCGTGACACGAGATTGAGCGGTCAGAGATTGACATAAAAGTATACATACATACATACATATTGGACGATCGTAAAACACTAGTTGAAATTAATGTAATTTACAGAGCGTCGTTTCATTAATTTAGTTAACGTGGGAATACATATCCAGATAACACATAACTTTTTTCAAGGAATATAAAGTTGCAGATAAATAATCTACCATCATCACCGTTAAGTAGCAAAATGATACTATATTAAAGTAAAATAAAAAAAAGATATGAAATAGTCTGTAGAGCAAAGGTAAAGCGATCCTTACATAAATATTTATATAAATCGTGAATGATCCGAGCTGTTTCATGAAGGTTATGGAAGATAAACTATTTTGGACAATTTAAGACGTCTTCTTTAACATTTTGCGTGGCTATAGGAAGCTACTGAGAATTGATTCTTTTGCTCCGATTGCTATCAATCAATTGATGAAAATATTGGAAAGGATACCCGACTCAGTTGTGGGTTCTTCTCAGCGCAGGGTACCAAGGAACCCCCGTCACTTTAGATTGTGAATCGTCCTCTAATGCCATCGTCAATGCTACATTGAAAATAACATTGGATCATGCGAGTGCTGTAAAACTTACTCGAACAAATAATTATTGAATATGATTTTTGTTAGTGGCCTTAGAAAAGTGTGACGATGTAGTGGTTAAGGCGAGGCGCGGATTCCGGCTAAGGGAGTATTGAGTAAATCATTAGCTTCTCGTTATGAAAACCTTTTAAACTACTACGAACGAACGAACTACACAAATGAACTACTTGGCTTTATTGTAGATAATCCCAAAGCCCGTAATTATTTTTTGTTAGATTGCCTACCTCAGTCCGCACATTAAGAACAAGTTTCCCCATATTTGACGGCCTCGCTGGCNCTGTGTAGAAACCGTAAGGGGTTTATCGCCTCTTAACATATTAGCGCGCTTCCATCTTAGACTGTATCATCACTTACCATCAGGTGAGATCACAGTCAAGCGCTGATCTGTCAGCAATAAAAAAAAAAAAATATTCGCACGGGATAGGGGAATGTAGGCGATAAACGACCTACGTTAAAGGGATTTCACATTCGACATACACATTCCTTTCGCGATGTAGACTTTTATTAAGAAATTCGACGGAGAAAGGCTTGTACAATATATTGTTATTAGTAATGTGTATGTAAAGTTCCCATTAATTGACGACTGCCACAGGTTACCGGATGCTTCTTAAAACATTACCGCGGGAAATGAACGCGTACCTGACTCTGTAACTAGAAACCTGTTAGACGAACCGACCCGTGATAACGGATATTTCTACTAGCCTTAAGTAACTCTGCCTGCCAGGCCACCTGTAGGGCTAAGTCTAAGTCTAACCGGTTTCAATTGACCGCGGACTCCGATTTATTGCTTGCAAAGTGATATTGTGGTGGAATGTAATTTGCGGTCTAATTAGAATCGTCGTTATATTATTTGTTAATTAACATATCGCAGAAATGAAACAATATGATTTCGGTGCGACTTCTTAAGTGGAAATAAATTGATATCCACGTGGTACAAGCAGTACACAACACTTCCCAAGAAAATTTCCCAAGTGCAATAAACACTACGTATCAATTTCAGTATTTCATCTTTAAAGCGTATTTATTACTTTTATCTTTTCTGCTCTTCGTGAAAATTTTCAGAGGAAGGGGGAATTCCAATTTAATGTTTTAGTTTCTTTTCCAATCGCCCTTAATAACCCATTATTCCGGCCACGTGCAACCTTGTTGTACTATAAAGTTCGAACTGTGCTTGTTGAGTTTGGCCATTCATTTGAGTATGCTCAATGCAGGATTAAGTATATCACATGGCGCGGCAGTTTGGCCACTTTTTCAATTACATTGACTTCCCGCTGAAGCGGTGCCCGCATGTCCTGCAGCATCATAAACACCATGACGTCACCGCGCCGACCTCGCTCGAGGGCTCACTCGTGAGTCGTGTGCGAGATCCCATTTCAATGTTTACACCCACATATGTTTATATCACTGGTTCATTTTTTACCTATTTAGTCTCATTGCCGTTTCAACTGTATATTAACACATTTACGAATATATCCACTTGGTTGGTTTGCGACGCAAACAATGCAAGAAACTTAGCTCCAGTTCAGTTCGATAGACATTATTAATTTTTTATATACATCGATTAAATCTATCTTGTCTCCTGTTAATTCAACAAAAAAATATAACTTTAGGTATCTCTATCCGGAATATTACTTTAATGGAAAAACACGAATTTACTTATTGTAATGCAAAAAAAAGACAATCGAACTACGTTCCACTCGCGAATAGGAAGTTTTCGAGATCACGGCAACGATTTTTTGTAAGTATTGAAGTCCAGATATGAGTGTGAACCCACCTGATGAGAGGGCTGTGCGGGTGGAGCGGTGATATCACTTGCACAGTCACTGAGCACCGGTGCACCTCGTCCGGTGCCGCGTCGACTGCCACTGGCCACTGGCACCGGCTCTGGCAGGCGGCGCGAGTGGGAGGCGCTGATCCTGCGCCGGCTCATTCCATTCCATTCGATTGCCGCTCGCATTGCCCCACCACACGCGCTCAGTAGCAGTATCTCCATCCGTCCGATTTTTATATTTTTTTGTTAAAATAGTAACCATTAATAGCAAATATATGTTGCTGCATTAAACTCACGATCTAGTTAAAAGACGTCTTTTGACACAGATCCCCGATTGTACTCTTCACTCCGCTTCGATATGTCCTTCAGTGGGTTGTGGACCCTCGGATTTTAATACGGACCAATTTAGTTCTAAATTATACCCATTACTCGAGCGAACACATTTCATGTTGATATTCACGAATAACGCGTTACTTCCCCGGTCGATGGAGATCAATTTCAATTAGATCCAGGTCATTGTGAAGAACTGCAGACAGCGATTAAGCTATCGGAGCCGGCACTGACACTCTGTTTAATTACAATATCACTGTATAAGTGACCCGTTCGTGCCTTTCGTGTCGCATTCAATCGCTATTCCTAAAAGGAAAACAATACGCATACGCCCTATTTATCTACTTTCGTGATCGTTGCATTAAATACGATTGATTTGATACGAGGCACTTGCTTATTAATATTAATTTTGACGAGGTCTGCGTGGAAACCGAGTAAAATTAATTTAGTACTCATAACCTTTGACCATCTTATATTCGATATTGAAGTGATTTTGAAAAACGTTTCCTACGAAATGTAAAAAGTGTGTGTATGTATATAAGTGAAACTTCATTGGCTTATATTGTGATGATTTCTACACTTTAACTTTTTTATAAATTCATTTTATATATACATGTTTTGTCGTATTTTTTCTCAATAAAATGTAACCGAGTAAAGCAGACATGTAACACACTTATATACTTGCACATACAGAAGTAAGAGATGAATTGCTTCTAGGCAGATTAGCTTCTGTCAGGGGTCCATATTAGGACTCTGGCGCTTTTAGACAGTTTGGAAAAGATGTTGAGACTGCCAAAGTGGTATATTTAGTTTACTTTTTGTGTTACGGCTTACTCTTGTGGGGTAAGGCGGCGGACATTGGAACTATCTTTACGTTACCAAAAAGAGCAATACGTGCTAAATATCAAATGGGATCTCGGGCTTCTATAACACAAAAATTTATAGAAGCATCACTTCTCACAGCCTGTCGCAGTATATATTGAATAACATTATATATACGTGAAGAAGGTTAAGAAATCCTTTGTCGAGTTGGGCATACGCATTTTTAATAAGATACCCGAATCAATTCTAGGATTATCGTTACATAATCTTAAGAAAGGTATTAAAAACGTCTTATTACAATGTTGATGTTTATTTAAGCGATAAAGATGTTTGGACTTGATTCCAGTTGCACATGAAAGCTAAACACATTGTAAGCTACAAAAACTATATCTAAGAGTCCTGAATTTCTTCTCAGCGGAATCAACTTTTCTAAGCGGTGGTAGACACGTTACCAACGAACACACTACTGGCGATTCAAATTTACTTTTTAAGCCTAATTGAATGAAGAATATTTTGATGTTTTTTTTTTGCGCGCTGTCAGCTTAGACTGTATTATCACACAGCTGAGCGCTAATCTGTCGCTAAAATGTTCCCCACCGCGCCGGAAGAAGGTGCTCTTGAAAGTCTCCAGTCGATCGCAGCAGAGTCCGAAGTTGTGATTACGTCATTGTTTTGGCGGGCGGCCTTGGCTTGTAGCGGTGGGCGGAGCTTCCCGCCGAGCGTAGAGGCGTTTCGCGACTTCGCGCAGTGCCGCGGCCGCTTCATCACCGTGGACCCGTGGACAGGAGACTACACACGGGCGTGGACTGTGGTTCGAAATGCAAAAAATCGTTTCGTCTAAAACAAGTTCAATTTATACATTTCGGTAATATGTCTAATATTGGGCTCTTGATTTACCGAGTAAGACGGAGTTCTCGTTAGTAGATTGAAGATATAACATTATCAGGTCTGAATTGTTGCGTGCCGTCATCGGCAATGGCCACCGTGACTCCGCAGGCCGATAGCGAACCCTGTGCAAACACAGGACCGTCCTTATCGCTCAGATATATTTGCATGTACTTATTTACACGGGCTATAGCGAGAGGTATCTTTTATGAATGTTTTTTTGTACTATACGTTTTAGACACCACCTACCACCTTCTTTCGTAACAATAGATATTTAAGGCAAATTCTTGTATGTAAATGTGGAAAGTGCAATTGTCTGACGTACCATTTTTGTACTTAAAAAATATTAAGTCCAATTATATTATCTGTCGGCGGCAAAGGCTAAATATTGATATTATATTATTAATTGTACAGAGTACACCTCATATCATTGCTTATACATATGGGAATATGGCTTTCATGATTCTCTAAGAGAAAAATTCAAAGTACTATCAATTGTCACAGTACCGACGCAATGTATATTTAATAATATCTTATATATCCGTGATAATATACACTTATACAATAAAAAAAGTGAAAAACACAATTATAATACCAGAAATAAAAACAAACTTGTAATGCCATATTTCAGAGTGAAGGAGGTTCAGAAATCGTTTGTCGGGTTGACTTGATTCCAGTTGCTCACAGAAGCAAAATATTACTCATTGTAACATACACAACTATTGCTAAAAGAGTAACCGTTGAGTTTCTTGCCGGTTTCTTCTCAGCGGATTCAACTTGAGGAAACGGTGGTAGATTTGTTACCAACGGACAAACGACTGACCATTCAAAAGTGCTTTTTGCGCTTACTTGAATAAAGATTATTTTGATTTCAAATCAAATTTAATCAAAAATATCTTTGTTCAAGTAGGCATATTACAGCACTTTTGAATCGTCAAATAATATTTTTTTTCCCACACTCTGATTCTAATATACGACTGATGATAGAACTCAAGAACGGCTTAAAATCTAAAGTTACGAGGGTTCCTTCGCGCCCTGAGTCGAGAAAAACCCACAACAAACTCAGTTGGGTATTTTTTTGATTTAATTGATTCACTCGCAGTGTGGTTTCTTAAAACAACACAGTGACTTTGTTATTTGTCGTTCGGCAGGTGAACAACGTGGACGAGGTGCTGGAGCGGCACAACGACTTCCTGGAGAGCTGCCTGGCCGACTGCATGCTGACCAGCCCGCAGTTGCTGCGCGCCGTCACCACGCTGTGCGCCGTGTGCGTGCAGTTCTGCCACTTCATCCAGGTACCGACCCGCCGGGAAACGACACAACCAAACGCGTGCTGGGCATGGACCGCAATGAATGGTCCAACCCTAAGGCGCTACAAGTGAAAAATAGGTCCGATTGGGGGCGGGGTTCGTGGCTAACATTGTAACTGAACGCAATGCCTTTTAGAGCAAAACCATCTTACGGAAACGTAATTTGTGACTGATATTCACACCTGACTTCCAACGCGACAGCTCCGTCGGGAAACGAAACTTCGGAATCTGCATTCTATTGATTTACAATTGATGACAGCGGATGAAATTGAGCTGACATTGTAATATTAAATACATCGACAGAAACATTAAATCACACGCGAAGTAATCAAAATCAGTTACCATTAACGTAAGAATAAGAA
The DNA here is from genome assembly GCA_015832385.1 of Elymnias hypermnestra. NCBI lineage: Eukaryota > Metazoa > Arthropoda > Insecta > Lepidoptera > Nymphalidae > Elymnias > Elymnias hypermnestra. The sequence goes on along the minus strand of JACTOM010000853.1, from coordinate 80,652 downwards.
ATAATATGTGTAATTAGTCTGTCCGTGTAAATACTGCCTGTATGTAAACCGTCGCTCGTGTCGCGCTCAAACAGAAAATGTAATTTTTCTTTTCCAGAACTACCCACAGTACAGCGTACTTTAAGTTCGAAGTATGTTTTAGATACTTTTGTTTTCGCTCTTTCCACTCGCTTCCTTGTATTTGATTGTTTTGTAATTGGATTTGTTTTATTGTTTAATGCAAACCAAAACACGTAATTGGCAAAAGGAGATGCACAAGTACTTCGTGGACGCAGAGCTTAACAGTATGCTCGGGCCCACCTATGACTCTTGCGAGTACGCCGAGGTATACCTTCCACTCTTTCGGTCCTGGACCGCCACCGCAGTAGACCAGTCTCATTTCTACCCATGACCTTCACTAGTTAGGGAATGACCTCGAGTAATGTTCCAACGCCACCCACATTACTGTGATTAAGTCATTTTCAAGTAAATTCGGAATAGTTATTAGATTTTAGTATCGAGACATTGATATAGAATATTGCAATAAATAGATGTAATTGTTACGATGATTTAAACTTTTTATACAGTAAAGTTAAACATTTTAAACATTTAAGTCTCCTACTTTTAGCAGTCTTCTCTCATATTCACCACACTTCATTTCAATATCAGTTTCCTTCCCTTTTCTTATTCATTTACAACTTAATAACTTAATGGAGAATTTCAAGTATTTAACATAAATTGTATTGAAATAAATTTCAAAAAATGAATAATTGACTTATATTAAATAATTAAAACTTTAGCTCCTGCAATTGTCGTATCTAACGAAAGTAATTTTTATAAGTGATTGTGTGTGAATGCGGAGCCGCCTTCATGTAGTATTTGTGAATTATCTAAATCATGACGTATTTTTGCTTCTTTCATGACTTTTCTGTTGTAGAGTTTGACGGTGAGTGTTTTCTGTTACCTGTCTTCGCTTGTTAGCTCTTGTACTATACGCACTTTTTGTTTTTCAATAATGTAATTGACTTTGCAAAGTTGTGTCTTTCATGGGCGTCAATATACGAGGAGGGATCAAAAATAGTGAGAAAAAGATAGAATATAACGACTTTTCATAACTTAATCATTTTTTATAGTCTCCGTGTTCAATGCTTTTCCGAGGCTTCAATCACTTTAAAAAAAGTTTTATTTGGTCCTGCAAAAAGTTCGCCACGGCTCGAAACAGCTAAAAATCGCTAGGCGGCCAGATCTAATGAATAAGGATGTGGTAAACCGATTCGAAACCAGCTTGCTGAATGGCAGCCTTCGCAACTGCCGACTTGTCCGCGGGAGCGTTGTGGTGATGAAACAGCACGCCCTTTCGAAGTTGCCCTCTCCTTTTCTCTCTGCCAGTATATTTTCTCGCCGAGCAGTATGTCGTTCTCGCTACTTTCGATCCCTCCTCGAAGGACGCCAAGTGCCGGTGGGCGCGCCCTCTGCCGAGCGGGGGCTGACCGAGCTTCGTGGCTGGCGCAGGAGGCGAGCTTCGGCGCGGCGGCGGACTCGTTCGCGCGCTCGGTGGCGCGCTACGGGCTGCGCTTCACGGCCGCGCTGCTCTCCGTGCTGGCCATCATCGAGCGCACGGCGCGCGACCACCACGCCAACAAGCTGCTCAACATCTGCGCCAGGTTGAACTTCAACACGTACTACGCGCAGCAGCTGCAGCGCTTCTCCAGCGACAAGCTGCTGGACGAGCGCTCCTAGCGCCCGCCGCCGCGCAGCACCGCGGTGTGAACGGTGCGCGGCGCTGGCGGAGTTCCGATCCGTCGGGACGGCGCCTGACAGGATGCGGAATCCACATCGTGAGCGAATTTCATTCTCCAAAACCGATATTTTTGTAACGAAATGTTAATGAGGACAATGGTTAACTTGACCGGCCCGAAGCGGGGGATTTTATGTCCCCCGTTTATCCGTCATAAGTGTTATAAGAGCTACTTTCTATTTTTGGGATCATAATCGAAACCTGCCGCTGACAAGTTGTATCTCTCAAAGGGAAAGAGACGCGGCAGCGCCGAAGTGGGAGGTCGAAATTACATGCAATATTTAATACTCGGGGCCGGTTAACGTGGTTTAACCACATTCACTGTAGGATTGCGTCGATCGCTGGTTTCGGTCGAGAGCGAGCAGTTCCTGTGTACAAAATTATCACTAAGATTGTTCTCATCTTCGAGGTTAGAAAAATATTTATACAGTCGTCTAGTGACACTCAGATCACCGTTACGACCGTTCGTCACTAGAAGCTCACCAGATTATAAACGTTTCTTTTCTCGCATAATGTTAGCAGAGTCGTTCTTACGCTCGTAAAATGATTCCGTAGTTGTCGTTAGAAGTAGTGCACTGACCGCGCCGTGAACTGCAGTTATAGTAAACGAGTGAATGTTTCCAGTCCATCCTTCTTATACGTCCTGATCCGATTGTAACCGGTGACGAGTGTGCTGTAAGCAATAAAAGCTAACGAAAACTATGCGATTTTCTTTACCTTCACAGATGTAAATAAACAATTGCGCCGAGTGCTGATTTCAAACCGATAAACTATATAATTATCCTTGCATATTATAAAGCAAAGTCCTCCGTCACATCTGCAAGTTAATACGCGCTAAACTCAAAAAATACTAAACGTATTTTAATGAAGTTCTGACCACTAGATATTCTGACTCTTGAAGCATATGTGTAACTAATTTGGTTTAAAGTTTAACATTTGTGGAAAATATCAAGCTGCTTGCCGAAAACATTAGCACATCAGCAGCACAAATATTGCATCTATATCAGCAGCATTACCCCAAAGTAGAATGCCATATGACATAATGCTGTGAAAATAACTGAAATAGACCAGCCTGGCAGTTTCAACGTCCGTAAGACGGCGAATTCTTTTAACCGCGTAAGCCGCAGAGCTGAGCCTGTTCGAAAGACCTCTTATATGGGGCCCCCACTGTAGTTTACAATCTAACGTAATGCCTAAAAAAACGGTACTATTGTTTGCTTCAAACCATTGTACTTCTTTATTGAGCGAGTTTTATACGTCGTCAAAATCTATTTGTTGTAATACTGGACACAATCAAAGGCCTTAGACAAATCACAGAAAACACCAAGCGCGTCTCGTGATTCCTCCCAGGCCTCGTAAATATTATGTAATAACTGTACACCAGCATCGGTTGTTGAACGAGCTCGCGTAAATCCAAATTGCTTACTGTGTAATAGATTATATTTTTGAAAATGTTGTAGCAATTGGTTCAATATCATTTTTTCGAATACTTTACTGAAAGTCGGAAGAACCGATATTGGTCTAAAGTTAGAGGGGTCTGAAGTACTGCCCGACTTAAACATTGGTATAATTTTACTGTACTTCATTAAGTCAGGAAATATACCCCAATCTACACAGTTATTAAAAATTTCAGCCATGTCGTCTGCAAGGATGTCAATTAATGATCTTGCTAGGTTAACAGATAGACCCCATAAATCATTTGTTTTCTTATTATTGATTAAATTAAATGACTTAATAACGTCCGAGCTATTGACATGGTGGAATTTGAAAATATTATAACATTGAGGCACACTACAAGCCAGCCAAGAGAGAGCAGTGGATGGTGATGAGTTCAGAGATTTAGTCGTCGAGATAGGAGCGCTAGTGAAGAATTCTTCAAATTCATTAGCAACTTCTGAATCCAATGTAATGTTCTTATTGTCTATCTTAAGATTGAATTCATTAAAGCGCGAGGATGCTTTTCCTGTTTCTTCATTGATGATCCTCCATGTTGTTTTAATTATATTACTGCTATTTTTAATTCTAGATTTAATGTATTGCGATTTTGCTAAAACACATTTCTTTTTAAATTCTTTAGAAAATGATCTTACATAATCTCTGAATTCATCACTAGTGTTATATTGACGCTTGTCATACAGCTCATATAACTTTTGTCTACTTTTGTGTAGATCAACTGTTGCCCATTCACTGAATGCCAATGTGTCAGTACACATGGCCGATTTACTCTTAAATATAGAATTAAAAATTTTATTAAATTTGTTAAAAAAACGGTTGTATACTTCATTGGGATTCAGAGAATTCAATAAAGAAGAAGAATTCCAGTTTAGTATTAGGTTTGATCTCATTCGCTCTATACGCTCAGTAGTGATTGGGACATAAGTGATTTTACGTTTTTTCACTGTTTTATTTACGGTTGGAAAGCGAATGAGTTGGCCACAGTGATCAGAATCTAAATTAGAAATTATCTTTTTGACAGTTGGTTTTATATCTGTAAATATATTGTCTATGCAAGTAGCACTAGTTGAAGATATTCTTGTAGGCTCCATAAACATATTTGTTAAATTGTATGTACTGAATAAATTTAATAATTTCATGCTTGAAGAGCTACATTCCAATATATTTATGTTAAAGTCCCCACGGACTATTAGGTTTTTACGTGTGTTTGACATTATGAAGAGTACTTGGTCTATTAAATTTTCAAATTTTTCTTTCAAAGCTTGACAAGGGCTGTCTATACACGGTTACAATAATAAATTGCTCTAATTCAATAGAGGCTAGCTCTATTGTCAATTCAACAGATAGGCTCACTTTATCTCTTTGTTCCTTATACTTTAAAGAATTCTTAATTAGGATTAAGGAGCCTCCACGAATAGATGACACTCTGTTGAATGAACTACCATACCTGGTAATTACCAAAATTAAATACATATTCATTCACTTTTCAACCAATGCTAAGTAATACATAAAGTTATTCAAAAAGTTTTTTTTTGCCTTTAATGCATTGGATGTTTTTGTGTACCAAATTGATATAGTTATTATCTGAATTTTTAAAAACTAAATGCTTTGAGTCCGGCTTAGGGCAATTCTTATTTTTTGTGCAAGAGAAATTCTCTGTTGTCTTATTATCTACTTTAAAATAATGTTACTTGGATTTCTATCCAAGGAGATGTTCTTTTTATTGTCGCATTTTCGTTACATCGACTTTCAAATCACAACAAATGTAAAAAGTTTTCATTTCAAAAAACGATTTGCTATTTACGTTTAGGGAAAACGCTTATAAAATTTGAAATAACAAACAAGAGTTCGGCAGAGCAATACGGTGACGGCCATGGCCATCATCAGCAGTTTCATTTGCATCGTGGTTTCATAAAAGCAATTTTATAAATCTGTAGGATTTTGTATTTCTTATAAGGATATCTCAACGGAACAATGAGAACTGCAATAAAAGCCTCGTACATCACAATAATGTATAATTTATAACAGACTTAAATACAATTTTGTTTAACATTCAACCGCTGCCGGCCGAGCACAGCACAGCACACCCTCACAATAAATACACTACCTACGGAATCATAGTCTACGGCCGCCGGCTTGATGAGGGCACACGCACCGGGCGGGGAATCCCCGCAGCCGTCACCGGCGAAGCCAGTATAATATCCACACGTCACGGACTGAGATACAATGCACCCGCACTTACAATACGACTACTTAAAATCGACCGCTTCCAGCGCCGATATGATACTTTAAGTGCGTTGAAGTTAAAACGTACAGTCACAGAATTCACTACTTACAAATTAATCGAGGGTAGGCGAGTTTTCATTCATTTCACAAATGCTATTCCTGTGTCGGCAGAACAGTCAACACCGAAAACTACTGAGTGCGTAAATATTATCCTACCGTCAAAATCCCCCGTGACGTCATCAATGCGATGTATTATGCGACACGCCCACAGCACTTGAAGGAGATTGGGCCACTGTTGGAGCTTGGTATCAAACCAAGAATGTCCCGGATTGAAAGAATCTTATCAACGCTATACAATAATATATACACACCAGCATATAAAAAAATATTAATATCAGTATCATATAAGGTTATGTACGTACGGTTATGTTCCACTTGCTGATGTGAATAGTTTTATTAATACATTAATACCGAAAAAAAGATTGAAACTATTTAAAACCCAGTATCGAACCGGCATACTGATTGAAATAATTCCATCTGAACGAGCTCCACAACGCATCACAGTGAATACTAATTAAGCGAGTAAATCCATACAACTGTAACGAAACTGTCCTAACTCAAAAATTATATATTTCAGTCTAAGAAAATTTTCTCAGCTTTATTCTATAGTCATTGCTGTGAACGTTTTGAAATAAAAATGAGTAAATTGTGCATGGTTTCCTAAGAGTTGTTAGATGAGATTATTCTATGAATATAAAGCTGTAATAAAGAAATATAAAAACAAAGAGTTTCGACCTCGTTTAAAATAACTTTGCTCATACGCCGCTATTCCGGCGGTTTCAATTAAAAATTGTATTGAAAGAAGCGACCGCTTATCGAATTCTCACAAATATTTGCAGCAGAAAAAGAGCCTACAGTCGAAATTCACGACTACCCTCGTCGAGGACGTCCGCAAGTTACAAATAATATCACTGACAATTATCTACAGTATAAAACACAGGGCAAACTACGCTACGACTGACAATACATGATCCCACGCGAAATGGTAACGGTGACGAGCACTGGCACACGCTGGCACCACGCGACTTATCACTATTTGGAAACTAAAAATAATGCAATTTTCCTACTGACTGCGAGTAAACAGACACACTTTACATACACTAGTAACAATAATAGTAACGAATACTTAATGTACAACACGAAAGCACATCAGAAAGCACAATCTAAAGCGATGTTCACAACACCACCCTTTAAGAAACGTCAATCAACAGACAATACTTAACAATAGGTAAGTAACAGCCTATTAACAGGAGAGGGAGGTTTTCCTCACGATCTTTCCATTCACCAGTGCTGCGTTGGAGTGGAAAACCGCGTCACTTTATAAAGTCTGTTTATAAAAAGGAACTCAGTGTTTCCGCCTCGAGAAGAATCTACGCATCTCATGGGAGACTAGTTTGTATGCAACACTCACTAATATATTTCACTGATTAGGTGCGTTACAGGGGATACATCTCGCGCACAAACAAATATACATCTTGTTTCGTTTGACATCAAAACCTGCGACGGGACACATTACAAAGTATATTTGTCACCTCGTGCCACGTGACCAAACTCTCTGCAGACACACAAACGAGCTCTATTCACATATATAAAAAACCCGGCGGCCGCTCCCTGCTCCGGCACTCGCTTCGGCGCGAATTTATGCTATTTGAGGACACGAAACTAAGAACGTCACACGAAGCGGGTTTGTCATGAGCGGAGCCGCGGCTCGCAGCCGGCGCCGGAGCAGCGCCGCCAACAAAGTCTTATAATACAAGTCACCCTCCCCCCCCCCCTCGCTTCCTCCTCAGCCCCGTCATCACCACATGTGCGTCTCCCGGATTTCGCTGATGATTTGTCCGGCACGCTGCAACGCCTGCAATAAGAAATAACAAATGCATTAACATCCTCTTCGGAGACTGTAGGCAAGGGCGGCAAATCTCGTACAGAGATTAGCCGTTTACAAAGGAGATATTGTAATGGTGCATTGTATGCGGTACCACACGTACACTCCCGTAATGTTAACCCGACGCCCGTGCTTCACGTGCACACCCAAACGACAGAGGTAAAAAGCTGTAGCTGAAGATGAACTTGTTAATGGTATCTTATTCAATATTCATACACAGAAGAGTCATTTTAACCATAAAATAATGATTTCCTTCATAGGATGCGGAAAAACCATTAGGATCGAAATGATGCTTCAGTTGTAACACCTGCTACGCACTTTCCAAAATCTTTGAAAATAGCGAAGATCCATAAATCCGGTGCAAAAACAGTATGTGTTCTGTCCACAGTCAAAGACTGTTAGTACAAGTTGACCTTATTACCAAGATGCATAGCAATATTGAACATAAAAAATAGCAGTAGTATCGACCTAAAAAAAGCGTTTGATCCAGTAAATCATTCGAAGTTATTGAAAAAGTTAGGCGATACAAGCGTCACTGGTGTGGCATAAAAAACGATAGTCATATTTGAGTAATAGATATCAAATTGTAAAAATGTCAAAGCTAACCCTACATTACTTCTAATTTCGGAATTCCACAAGAGACTTAGACCATTGTTTTTTTTTTAATTTACATAAATTCTATGCATAACGTCAAACTATATGGTCCATCACCGATATCATCAATTATGTCCAAAAAGATTTAGATACACTTTTATACTTGTTGTAGCAACATCTAACAATAAATAAAACTTAGACTAGCTACATTATTTTTAAAAACAAGAAAAAATACCACGTTACATTCCACTCACAATTGATAATCAGGTCATAGGAGAGAGTGACTGAAAAATATCTGGGATTGAGACTGAACCATGACCCGAGTCGGAAAACACAGATCAATAAAAATAACTTTCTAACCTTACAAAACAATTACGTAATATAAGTCATTGTCTATCGCGTACACAAAGTAGTATATGATTCTTTAGTAAAACCACATCTGCAGTACCTAATTAATATTTGGAAATTAGCATCAAAAAACTCATTTGAATAAGTTACAAATCGCACAAGGCAAAGTAATAAAATTAATTTTCAATTACGATTATTTCACATAGACACTAGAATTATACAGAAAAACTAAACTTATGAACATTAAGTTCATTCATTTACACAAGCATACTAGTAAAAAAAATCTTAACAAATCTATATGAAGTGCAAAGCCGAAGACATCGTAGAGGGAGCCACATTTTACTTCCAAGAGTACCCACTTGTCAAGGTCAAAGAAATATCAGTTTTGCGGGAGTACAAATATACGACGACCTGCCGAAAGAAGTCAATACGGAGTTACAAAGAATTCATCTCTAACGGCATAACATTTACTTAAATAAAATAACAGTGACACTTTGGTAACGATCATGATCATGCATGAGTCAACCGGTTTTATGATTAAGTTCTGAGATTTTACATCTCATTGCTAAGCAAATTATTGTTTTTTTTTTTTTATTGTTAATGAATATGTTGTAATCCTTTGAGAAATAAAACTCTTTTCAACCCAACATTGTGACGGAAACTAATTTTATGCAGTAACCATAAAAAGAAACTGATTAAACGACTTGTACCCGATTTTAATAGCACGATCGCAATTTTGGACGTAGGGTTACATCGTACAGAGCTGCTGAAGAGCACATAGGTTTCATCCCCCCTCTCCCTTCCCCCGTTCACCTTGAGCATGTCGGCGGCCTCGCGGCGCCGCTGCGCGATGTGCTCGGACTCGTCCAGGAGGCTGTCGGCGTGCTCCGCCTTGTACAGATGCGTCACCAGCTCCGACTGCAGGTTGTCCTTCACGAAGTTCACTAGGAAGTGCATCACTGCCTTGGGCACCGAATCCTTGATGGACTTGCGCACGATGTAGAAGTAGGACTTGATCAGCCGCTCTGAAACAGCAACGACCACCGCGATCGGCAACCCCACACTACCGCTAAATGTTTCTCAACGCCGAGGCATCGCGTGCTCAGTGAGGCAAGTGCGAATAGAGATAAGCGAAGCACTATCGCAACATACGGGAGGCCACGAATGAAGGCGCTCGTAGCACCACCGCATGCTACATCATAAGATCTGTTTCAAAATAGAGTAAGTTTAGCGTCGTGGTGTGGGGGGGCGATGTGTGCGGTGCGGAGGATAACCCCCAAGCCAGAAAAAAGACAATTCAATCACTGCTATTCACACGGCAATAGTCAAGTCTCATACTGCAAAGGTTGTATTCGAAATCGATAACGTTTTTGAAACTTTTTATAATTCAAAGAACTTTCGATTGTAACAACCGTCTGAAAGTGAATTTGCATAGAAGTAGCAGTGATCTACAGGCGGAACGCAAGCAGACAGTCGAGATGGAAGGTGGGCGGAGACCGGGCGGTGGAAGGCGTGCTGATGAAGCATCATCGCAAAGGAACGGGCGGGCTCACCGACGAGGTCGCCCATTTGGTTCAAGTGCATCATGCTGATGCCCTCGGCGGTTACCGGGTTACGATTGGCATTGGCAGAGAGGTCGCTCCGGCCACCTAGCATCAACAGAACAACCTGTCATTCGCTTCAACGCATACATATTGTTTTCCCAATTTTTTATTCACGCACAAAACGCTCGTTTTGTTTCGCGTGTATCGAAACCGTCTCACCTCACCGACGCCTTGAACTTATCTTAAGAACCAACTGTGGGGTGAATCTGAACTACTAGCGTTAGGAGAAAACATTTGTGTTTTTGTATGGTACGCATGTTTGTAACGTATTCACACAAAAACTACTGGACTGATTTCAAAAATCCTTTCAATGTCTGTCGAATATATTTAAGTTGACTAAAGTCTAACATACATACATACATAGCATCACGCCTTATTCCCATAGGGGTAGGCAGAGACAACATCCTTCCACTTGCCACGATCCTTGCATATCTCCTTCGCTTCTTTCAATCTCATTAAATCTTTCATACAAGTTCGTCGGTTTAGAGTACTCTTGACCTGGCCGTTATTTAAAATGTCCTGGATTTGNCAGCAGCCTTACCTGATTTCATACCTTTTATCGCTTTCATGATGTCATCCATACTAATCTCGCTATCACTTGTCTTACATTCATTGCTATCCGCAGAGGCCATATTTACCTCTGCTTCATTTCTTTCAAACAAACTTTCAAAATGATCCTTCCATCTCTTCAATATCCATTCTTCTCCTTTTATTAAACTTCCATCTAAACTTCTGATTTTACAAAGCTCCGAGGAAGTAGATCTCCCTCGGGCAAATTGTATTGATTTCCAGAAAAACTTTTTGTTTGACTGAAAATCATCAGAAAGTCTCCTATCATACATATCACTGTATTCTTCTTTTTTCTTTCTTACAGCTTCTTTCACGATTACTTTCACCCTTTTGTATTCCATTCTTGCCTTTTTTACGTCATCATTCGTTGCCTTTTGCATTCGTTGGTTCGCTTTTGTACCCAACCAATCGGACCAAGCTTTCTTCTTTTCACACACAGCTGCTTTAACATTTTTGTCCATCCACAAATTATTCTCTTTTTTACCTTTCCTCCTTTTAGACACCACATACATTAATAGCAGCACCAGCCACTCCATCTTTAAATTTATTCCATAAACTTTCAATCTCATTTCTTTCGTCTTCACTCTTAAATCGCCCACTCAATTTTTTCAGATATTCTTCTGTAACATCCTCTTCTTGCAACCTCTCCACTTTTATTCGTTCAAGAAAGCTCGAAGTTTCCTTTTTTCTACGGCGCCGCACATCCTACGTAAATGATGTTACGAATTTAAATATGCATTAGATTTGTTGTAAAGTAAAATCTGTATATCGATTAGATTACGAATGTAAGGGTGTATCTAATAATCCGAACGACGACAAAAGTAAAACTAAACTTTTATGTGAATGAAAATAAATCTGTAATCCGACGTGTAGACTTTCCATGCCACGAGATGGGTGTCTACGAGGGTGAGCCAAGGGGCATTGCTTGTTGTTATAGTCAAAGTCAAAATATCTTTATTCAAGTAGGCCTATTACAGCACTTTTGAATCGTCAAATATTGTTTTTTCTATATATTATTTAAATGAATGACTGATGATAACATTAAAGAACGACTTACTATCTCACGTTACGAGGGTTCCTTCGCGCCCTGATCTGAGCAGAGCCCACAACAAACTCAGTCGGGTGTACGTTTTTTTTGTTATCATCATCACAATATTTATTTTAAATTTATTCTATATCCATATACATATAGAGCAATTCATTCACTCCCACGCTTTTTTGTCTTCTAAGTATTCTTTCAAATTATAGAATGATTTCTCAATTAGTTTTCTTTTGATAAAAGACTTAAATTTATTTAGAGACATCTTTGTAACTTCTTCTGGGAGTTTGTTATAGAACCGTATACAGTTACCCTCGAATGACTTGTCAATTGTATGCAGCCTACTAGAATTTACAGCAATTTTATTTTTATTGCTTAAGTTATGTGAGGTGCATTCACTTTTCTTCTTATAAGAGTCAATATTTTTATGGACGTACAACAAGTTTTCTAGTATATATACGCCGTGAACTGTCATTATTTTTTTTTTTATAGAAGGCTTATCGAAGTAACAGTACAAAGTTTGCCGGCCAGAAATGGAAGTTCACAGAATCGAATAAATCCTTACACATACGTAGCGGCTAAAGAATTGAGATTGGAAATTTTTTGTGAAATCATTAACAACCCAGTATCTTCAACCGTCTTTCCGTTGAAGATTCATTATCGACAGACAGACGATGAGAAGATTATGATTTGGTCAATTTAGTAAGATGTGTATGAGCAATGATGTGTATGGCAAGTGAACTCTCGCGGGGGTTAAACGACATGTTTCTAGACGAGATGATGCTGGCGGCAGTATTTGACGTGTCCGTGATGATGCGATGGAAAGAGATGGCACTGACCGATGACGTCGCAGTCGTGCTGCTCCTTGTCGGACAGCTTGCGCGAGGTCTGGCTGGGCACCTCGGGCAGCAGGTTCACCGGCTTCTGCGGCGTCACCGCGCGGCTCTCGGGGCTGCCGTTCAGCTGCCGACCAGGCTCTCGTGAGTCACGAGCCCGAACCATCGACGGCTTCGGTTTCACGCAATTTCGGAGCAATATTTCATTTTATCATTTATCTGAGGCTCTTACCACCCTACCGGCGAAGACGCGTCGCCGAGAGGTCGATAAGCATACCGCTACGACGCCGTGTAAAAACCGTAAGACGTAATTTACCTCTCGGCAGGTTCCAGCTCCATTCCATCCTAGACCGTGTCGACAAGCGAGACTACGTTCGAGCAGTAAGCTGGCAGAAATAAATGAGAAATCTTTTAGGTACTTTACTTTACATTTTATATAAATACTATTGCAAAAAAATATATTTTCATTATTATTTAAAAATCAGCTGCATCATATTATTTTCTCCGTGGATCTACACCTCCAGGTCTCAGTGGAGCATTCGCTGACAGACTTCGATGGCACCATACAACACCGTACAAAAGAAACAGCACTCTTTCTTTCTCTTTGCGACTCCGATGTGGCCTACTGTACTGTGACGTGACATTCCGAGTCTGCTTATACAACTCGAACATTTGTTTTATTCTCTTAATAGATACATAAATAAGGAATAAATAAGTCAAAGCGGTGGCGGGAACCCGCCATACCTGCGGCGTGGCGGAGGGCGGCGAGTCGTAGTGAGCGTGCGGCGGGGACCTGTCGTGGCCGTCCGTGATGGCGGGCACCTGCTGCAACATACGCGAGCCGCGCACACGTTAACACCGCCCATTGCATACTAAATGAGCCTCGACATGCTTTTGGGAAACTCGAAAAGGATGCACTGCGACGGCATACTGTGTTACCGTGAAATCAAAGTCAATTAGAAAAAAATCATCACTCATGATATTTACAAATGCAGATGACGTGAAAGCATGTCGATCAGTGGCTCGTTGACAGAGAGCCCACATGAGTCGTTATGTTACAAAATGTTTGAATTCACACAAGGATGACAGTCGAATGAGATCGAATGAGGCGACGGGTACCTGGAAGTCCAGCACTTGGGCCAGCAGGACCAGTATGGACCCTCTTTCACCCATTTGGCGAAGGAGTAGCTACAACAATGCTTGCGTTCAGTACGACGGCTAATCCGTCAACTTGGCAGAAGCGGCACGCCCTCTTTCTCGATATGGCGAGGAAGATTCGACTCTATTGGCTATTATTTTAAAGGACACGTTGCAACGCGGGGCCACTCGCGAGAAGCTTACAACATCGATAATGTAAAGAAATTAAAATCGCAAATTTGCCATCAAATAACATACTAACAATAAAAGTATTAGTAGTAACTTTCAGCTGCTAAAAAATAGGCAATTTAAGATATAATATGAACTGTAAATTAGTACAAGAATTCAGTATGAAAAAGTGTTAATAAATATCAAACATTGTCGAGTTCAGTGCTACACAGGTGTACCTTTTTAGTCCAATGTTAATCGTCCCCTTTAAGGTCCCAAATGGTTCATAAACTGTTAGAATTCAATTTTAAGCATATCAGTTCAATCGAAGCCACCACAGCGAGAACAGCCTACATGATACATTAGCGTATGAAAATGATGAAAAAAATATTTCTATATTGTATCAACAATGGACAGCAAAATTGGTTCTGTCATCACCTCGTGATACATGGCCACATTAGTAGTAGTGTTATATTAGTAGTATATTAGTATTAGTAAGGGCGGAGTGCCGTTAGTGAGAGCGCCCATGCCAAGGACTGTATTGCGAGTACTTTGAGCAGGGCGGATACCGGCGTGGACAGCGGCCGGGGCGCCTTCTGGCGGTGCTGCGCGCCGTGCTCCTCCGCGAAGCCCTCGGAGCTCTTCAGCAGCCCCGACACCAGCGCCGCCTCGCGGTGGAAGTCCGGGTGCTTGCTGTTGATGTAGGCCAACTCGATGGCCACCAAGTTCTCCACCTGGACGTCGTTTTTCAAATTAAAATGATCGTCGAAAACTGAACAATCGAACTTTCGCACGGTCAGCGTGATAAGTAGCGTAAGCTCGCGTACCATGGCGTTAGTGGCGGGCAGGCGAGTGCGCAGCAGCTGCGTGACCACGTCCACGATGCGCTGGTGCAGCCGAGGAAAACGCTGCATCTCCTGCTGCACCTCGGTGCCGCAGTGCTGCACGATGCGCTGCATCTCCTCGTGCACCAGCTCCACGCAGCGCAGCGAGGGATCCTCGAGGCGGCGGATCTGGCGCTTCACTAGCAGCTCGAAGGACACCTCGGGCACGAACAGCGCCGGCCGCGGGCCCGTGGCGTTGCGGATGGCAGTCAGGATGTCCATGCGACTTAGCCCTGCCGACCACGCACGCCGTTAACGAGCTAACCGTCGGCCGGGGAACGTCCGGGGCGGGGGAGGCTCACCCACGAGCGGGTGAATGGAGTCCAGCGTGCGGCCGAAGGTCTCGTGGAAGATGTAGCAGATACGCGCGCCGCCGCACAGCTCCGTGGTCTCGATGTTGCGCGCCGTGCCCTCGATGGTAGCGCAATAGGCGCTGGCGAACTTAGTGATGATCTGCAGCAGCGTCTGCGCCACGTCCGACACGTCCTCGCCGTACGAGCTCAGCAGCCCTTGGAATTGCGAGATCATCACGTTCACACGCACCTGCAACACCACCACCCGCCTCGCTGTAAACGACCGAGGCAAAATTGGAAGAGCCATCAAAAAAAGCTTTCGTTTCATGGTGTTTTTGACAATGCCCCCAGATTGTAGCGACGAAACGTTACGCTACTCTACGAACGAAGGATCGTTATACCTTCCGCTTTACTCCTATTCGTGGATCATCCGGAACATGGCCGAGGCCGACCGCTGGGCTACGTACATAAAGTTTGAAAGAATAATTATATATTGCTTTTTAACAGACTTCAATAAAAGAAGAAAGTTATCAAATCGTCTGTATTTTTTTTTAATATTTGTTACCTCATATCTTCCGACTTTGTGAACCGCACTCGATGATTCTTTTTTTATATGGAAGGAGGTGCTTGTCGCATGGTCCCATTTTTAATCTAGTTTTGATGATGGCAACCTTGAAAGAACCGTATAAGTCTTGCATTTACATTAAGCGCGTGCGCGACAAATGGACGAATAACTCAACATCACCCCAACCGATTTCGATGATTCGTTTTTTATTGGAAAGGATATTCTTTATGGTTTTATGATAGTTTGGTTAGGTTTTGATCATGAGATCCCTGATAAAGTAACAGTACTCTTCAATTCTTAGGAGCAAATTAACGATACACGGCAGAATCTATTATAGGCTATCCGGATATTTGAGTCACCTACCGTAACGTCGGTATAGTCAAGTGATTGTCGTATTCAACTATGATGATCAATGGAACTCCTCAACGGCTTACAGGAAGGGTGCAATTTATGGCAGAATATATAACTGTCTGTAATCGGCAACGACCTTACGTTGCAATATTATAATGTGTATTACGTGTGAAGTCGTGGTAACAGAGTCTGAAGGGTGGAAGGGAAACTCTTGCGTATTAGTGAAAACACATCACTTATTACTTGTAGATTACCATAAAAAAGAATGGTGATAGCGGGGTGGCAAAACAACCTGTAACCGACCTGTAACGTATAAGGTTGCGGGTTCGACCCCGGGTGCCGTGGTACAGATGTAAATTTCATCCACTGGTTGCTAATGATGGTTTGTTATGGTTCATAAATGAATAAAATTAATCATCACTTGATTGTTGCAGTGCAATATATTACGACGTTACTAATTATACTCTGAAATTGGCTACTTCCAATTAAACAATTATATTGAAAAGACTGACTTTGTGAATGATTGTCATTGATGATACATTATTGCAGTGTTTCAGTGAGTCTTTAAAATTGAGCACGGTTTCGGTACCGCGCGATGCGGTGCGGTGCGGTGCGGCGTACCTTGAGCTCGGGCAGGCAGTCGCGGATGTGGTGCATGAGCAGCCGGTTGAGCGTCTTGGCGAGGTGCGGCGTGCCGTTGCGGCCCGCGATGGTGGGGTACTTGCGCTGCAGGTACGACGCCTCGTCCTTCAGCGCATCCTGCCACACCACCCACAACTCGTTCGTCAAACCATCGCATTACCGACCACTCGCAACTCCGAAAGGGCGGTGGCAGCCGGCTAAGAACGAACCTCCCACCGGTTAACCCCTACACTGTTCAGGTACAGTTCCCTAAGCTACTCTTTATTGCCTATCGGCGTTACAAAGCAGTTACAAAGTGACCACGTAGGGAGTCGTCGTTCGGTCGAGAGACTTACGACCCGGTAGATTAGACCGTATTGGCAATTTCGCTAGTCCGACGGCAGTCGACGGACGAGGGGATAGTTCCTCGAGATCGGACAATCGATAAGGTGGCAACAGATATAGTAGTGTGGCGGTGGTCACCCCGATGGACTTGTTGTCGATGATGTCCTGCTGCGAGCGGTTGACCACGCCGATGATGCCCAGCTTCACGGGGATGACGCGGCCGCACAGGATGTCGATGGCGTCCGTGCCTGCGAACAACGCACGGCTCGTCACGCGACTGCGGCGCAACCGCCGTTGGCACGTCACCGCGCCTATCAGTGTGCCCTTCGCAGAAATACTTCAAAATTCATACACCTCTTTTAACATTTGGCGTATGACTATTGTAAATGCAACAATTAGTTAAAACTAAATAAGACCGTAACGGTTCAAATGACAATAAACGCATCGGGCATAAATTTTGCATAATAGTATCTCATTCGAATCTTACAGATCTTTTAAACCCCCGAATCCTTACATCGTATCTCATGGATTATGCGAAGGATTAGAGTGTAAAAGTTCAAGGTGCGAGGATTATTTACTTTCGCAAAAGTTGATATAACAAATTCATTTCGATGCGTCGATGTAACCCACAGGGGTACGAAGCCGGTTAAATAATATTGTACGGACATGGCCCGAAGCAACACCCATTACCTGCCAATGGTTTAAATAATGAAGCCGTGGCAGTACGTGAACTTTGCTCGGCGGTGTTTTTGCCCGGTGAACTTATAAATTACATTTTCAAATTTATACTGCCAGGAATCGAACTCTGAGGCAATATCGACCGTGAACTCGGTCAGCCAGGCCGTCAAAGTGTTGGCAATACTTGAAGTACCTAAATGCCAATGAGGTGCCAAAGAATGTGTTCGTGCACATCCGCAGTCGCAACTCGCACCTCGCCCGCGCAATGACAGGCTCAGCGGCTCAAGTTCACTACACTCTTCAAGCAAATAACTTAATTGGAAATATATCGATTTTAATTGATTACCTTCTCATATAACAAAAATGACACAAGAAAAATAAAAGGATACGAACACTGTCTTTATAAAATATAATAAAAAAGAGATAATATACACATATCTTGATATCTCAAATGTTGCTGAATATTTTAATAAGCTTTTTTATTTTGTTTTAGATTAATTATACTCAAAGATGAAAGATATGTGCTCGTTGTGGCAGATATCACAATGTTTTTTCCAGCACAATGACTACGTTCATTAGGATAAAAAAATGAAATACATAAACAGGAAAACCATGCTCCACTAATTTAACAAATGTTCAACATAGCAAGTGATTTGTAGCATCATTTGAATGGTCATGACAAATGGCAGTCATTGAAAACAGTGTGTCATCAGTACAGGAAAGTCTTCATATATGAAAATTTGTTTAAAGTTAAATTAACTGCCATCAATGTCTTAGTATTTTGAATATCAGACAGTCTGAGGACCACAAGCGTACAAGTCACCGCCCTGTGCTTCATGTTTGTAAGGAAAGTAACTAAAGAAGTTAAGTAATATTGGCCAGCCAGGCAATATTTTCTTTAGTGAATAGGTATCAATTGGGCGAGCACTCACCGGCGTCCATGAGATCCAGTTTAGTTACCACGGCCAGTGTCCGTCTGCCGTCAGGGTCCACCTCTTTCGCCATTTTGATAGCTTCGCTGGTGGCCATGTCGGTGTTGGCGGCGGTGACCGCCAGTATGATGGAATTGGGATTGGCTATGTATTTGATTATAAGATTCCTGATCTGATTTTCTATGTCTTCCGGTTGGTCCCCTATCGGTACCTAAAAATAAAATTTGGAGTTGCACTTTTCTGTCCAAAATTATATTAGTCAATGTGTGAAGTCAGAAGAAAATAGACTGGTATACTTTAGTGATTCCTGGCAAATCCACAAGAGTCAAATTGACCACTCTGGTAGAGTAAATCTTCAGGTTTATTGGTTCGGGGCATATTCCCTTGTTGCTACCCGCCATGCGCTCCGTTTCTCTCTCTATCTCTTGTCGAATTTCGTCGAAACTTGAGTAGATTCGTTCCTTTGTGTGCAAAAATTTTCCCCATTCTTCTAAATTTACAGTACCTAGAACAACACAGATGATATTTAAAAATGTGACCAAACTCTGGGACTATACTGATTTTCTTCCTCTTCTTACTATAATTTTACTTACTATAAAATATACATAAAATAATACCCAAAATGATATATAAAGAATATGTATAATGTGCAATGTCGACAACATTCAATGTAGATTTTTGCATATATAAGGTAATAATTATTGCAAGTCTCTAATGAGAATGGAATATAGTGTCCATTTTAAAGTGATACAAACCTTTAGGAAACACTGTTTGTGACAGTTGAACTAATGGATTCCATGATTCATTTCCTGTTTCCTGGTTTCTATATACTGTAGTGATCAAAACAATATACTTAAAGAAATAACATTATACACACTATAGTATATATATTATATAATAAATGTTAACACAAATAATATAATATTTGACTTCTAATTTCACAACAAAACAAGAAAATTTAATAATCTATTCAGTTTATGTTTTTATTTCATATATGCTTATTAATATTAAAAGGGTTAAATAGAAAGTGATTTAAAAAAGGTGCAATGGCATATTTGTAATTACAATATTACTAAAAGATACTAATGGCAGATTATTCATATTTTAAGCAAGTCTACTCAAAAAGTTCCATATAATAATGGCATTGGTATGTTGAAAGTAAAATCAATAATTACTAGGTTAATTGCACTGCAGTGCAAGATCAATGTGATAATTGAACAAGTTGCATTAAGAAACAAAGACTGGATTCCACAAAAAATGTAAACATTGTTAATCTGTTCACATGAATCATCATTGTTAGCAATAAGTAGGTTGCAATTTGCATTGCAATAAACAACAACACATTCCCTACTACAAGTGGGTCAATCAATAAATGGTCAAAACAAGCCCTACAAATTTGTAGAATTTTCTACAGATGTGTAACTTTAAGCAATTCATACATCATTTACAGATAAGACATTTGAAAAATACTTCTGCATTAACAGTTTTAGATATAAAGTATTACAGAGCTATCATTTCTAAAATACATTAGAATCAAATTATCCATCAGATAAAACTCTACAGTAATCAATATTAAAAGTACTAATAATCCTCTATCGTGTAGTAAAATTGATAAATAAACTCAGATAAATGCATATGGGATCTAAACCTTGCACTTAAAAAACATTCAATGTAGAATACCTTCTTCGGCGGAGCGGTGCTCTTTACTGTCCTTGGGGCTGTACACCAGTTGCAGGATGAGCGGCCGCCGCGTCACGATACCGGGCCCTCGAGGTAGAAAGGACCGCCCAACGAGACTCTCTATCACTGAACTCTTACCCGAACTCTACAAAAACAATATTTTACAAATACACAAATATATAACGAATAGAAAACTTGGTATATTTGCGAGCGCAAGATTTTTTATATTAAAGTATTAACCTATGCAAGGTTTAGTGAAATTTCCCAATGGTCCACTCCGAGTGGTCATTGACAGCAAAGTTTAACAGACCAGAATGAGGACAAAGAATTCGAGTGACATCTTTACATAACACTTGGTTAATTCATTACAAAAATTGTAAAATAACGTATTCGTTTTTTTTTTTGTAAAAAATAAAATGTAAAACAAGAATCACAATAAAAATAAAATAACCTGTGTCCCGAGTACTACGATTTGAGGTAATTGGATGGCATCGGCTCCGACGGTATTGAAAACGTCCTGTAGCTTATTAATAACTGGAATGAGTGCTTCCATAATTATTTGCACGCTCAATACAGAATGAAAATTATGCTAGAAAAATGACACTTCTACACGGGAAACGATGACTATTCCATTCCAATTGTAAATTATCAAAACATATAAACCGACCGGTAAAAGTCGGCCATATTGATTTATTTGACCAAAGACTCACCTCCCAATTCTCTACGGTTTATTCGACGTCAGCACAGACCATATAATAATATATTTCATTGATTTAGACGTAGAACGTACTATAAAATAATATGAATTTTGAAAATATTTGACTACATGTTATTGGACAAATTAATTTTCCTTTGTTTTACTTCGTATTTCAAACGCCGAGTACAATACTGGCACGATCAATATCGCACGAGAATATAATTTGTGGCTCGAGACTGACTAAATACAGATTATAATGAAAAATATACTCTGTGAGCACTGTGAGCTAATGCCAATGAGACAGAAGAGATAGTTTAATGTTTATAAATTTATATTTTAAGTACTCATCTCTTTAAAGTAACAGTTAAAACTATTATAAATTTAATAATCGTAGGACCAGCATTTAAATTCATTTTCTGTATGAATTATTTAAGACAGACTCAGTGTTTCTGTCAATATATTTAAAGATGCTGGGCGTTGAGGTATCGAATCATCACGCATAAAAGTTAAGTAGAGCTCCACTTTGAAAATATTTTATACACTTTTTTGTTTGTTAAGGAGGGCCGCATCGATTCAGGTCGTTACACGACGAACTCGAAGTCCATCGACTTCGGACCGTGGCACATTTCCTACGACATCAGCTGTATATTGCCGAGCGTGTGTTCCACAAAAGTTGTTTGCGAACGAGATGATAATCAATTTTGTCAGTTTTGTATGTAAGTATAACAGATTATTCAAATAATTTGTAACAAAGAAAGCATGGTGGAGCAATATAATTAAGAATATAAACTGTTAAATGTTTCAAGTCATTAAGGTGATGCATTATAATTTACAAAAAAAACCGTTATATCATTGCAGATATTGTAAAGAGCTAAATATACCCCACTTCCCTGACATGGTCTTTCCTAAGAATGTTCTAACTCTGGAGCACAGTAGTGGCTCATACATACAATTTAATCCCTTGGATGCACTGCGCAGGGTGTCATGTAGAGTAGACCCCATAGAAGTGTCTTGTGCTGAGGCTTGGCAGGAGTCCAGGTGAGGAAAATGGATACTTCAAATGTACTATTTCTGAAGTATGTTTTTATAACATAAACTAAAGTATAAATGGAAAAGTTACTGCTATCAAATTTTAAAATACTTTAAACAAAATATTATAACTTGAATGTTTTGTATGTTGGATTGTCAAAATATATAATATTTTAAATTCAATATCAATTTTAAAGTAAGGGTATAATATCCTTAAGGTATCTGTGTTGTGTTAGGGCACTGTACAAGTACAGTAAATTGTATTTATAGAAAGCATTTGATTTAGCATTGAACAATAAATGCTACTATACCTTGTCATTTCTCTTATATGTTATGCTACATGTAATAATTTCTGAGTTATGTATCAGTATACCAGGCATTCCCACTGTCCAATCTCAGGCCCGATGCAGAAAAACCTAAGAAGCCATTTGATTGGACATTTTCAACAGACTACAAAGGCACCCTGTCCAGTGACATCATTGTCGAGACCACGACTGAATCTATTGACATGGAAGTTTTGAAACGAAAAGAACAGATATTATTTTACCACGACCTCACTCTATTTGAAGACGAGTTGCATGATCACGGAATATCCAAATTATCTGTTAAAATTGTAAGTTGCCTTATGGTTTGTTCCACCTCATAATATCAAGATGCAACAGTATCACAGCAATCAGCTTTCAGTAAATCAAATGAAACTTTTAAATCAAAATGAGGTTTTACAGCACTTGTAACTCTACTATTACAGATTTTTGTCTGACATATTTCCAATTTTCAACTGATGATGATTTTAAAGAACAATTCTAAAATGAAAATCTATGAGACTTCTAAGTCTTGTCATAGGAAGAACTCACATCCTTTAATAATTCTAAATCATTGCTTTTCATTGCTCACCCTTTTTTAAAATAATTATAACTTAAAATATTCTAGTCAAAAAGCTCTTTTGAATTGTCAGTAGTCTGTCTGTTGGTAGTATGTAGACAATGAATGAATGTTAATTGGATATCTCTCAAACTATGCCAACATTATTGTTTCGGTTTAAAGTGTAAGTGAGTAAGCAACAACCTATTAACACCTCACTGCTGGGATGTGTTTTGGATCATAGACCTATAACTGCACCGCTGTAGTGGCAAGTAGCATAATATCCTTGAAATTTTTGGAGGATATTCACCTCCATAGCCTGTACAAATTGGAAAACATTTTCTAGTACAGTAATGTGAAATAACACTTAGGCATTCAAAATTCGCAGAGGGGACTCGGTGCTGCCAGTCGAGGATTCGTAACCTTCACTTTCGATAGGAATCTTACATGACCGGTTCGTGAGCCGTACCGGAGTCGACTGCCGTCTTATACGCTGGTTTCGTGTCGTGTGCAGCGCGTGATGCCGTCGTGCTGGTACGTGCTGCAGCGCTACTTCCTGCGCGTGGACGGCGTGCTGCTGCGCGCGCACGAGACGAGGCTGTTCCACGCGCTGCGCAGCGGCTGCGTGCTGCGCGAGTACTGCGCCCGGGAGGCCAGCGCGAAGCAGCTCAACGTGAGCGACTGGCCGCCCGCTGACTCCGTACCGGATACCGTGGACGCATGCTTTGACTGTCGTAGGAGGAAGTCGTTTTCCAAACTGTCTCAGTCTGCATCGTTGTCGGCCAGAAGTGGGCGAAGTTGCACAGCGGCAGGCAAAGCATGCGGGCGCGATATGCTCCACCGCTGGTGCGCGAGCGGCGGCTCCGTCCAGCAGTTGAAGTGCAATCCCCTTTATTATCTACATTCTCATATGTTCATATTGAAGCCAAAACTCTTTACATGCATCCGTTTTGTAAGCGATATATGTTTATATGTGCGTGTTTGCTTATTTTTGACGAGTTTGAATGAAGCTGCACTAGGTTAAATTTCGAACTAATTACTAGCCGTTACTCGCGTCGTTTTACATGCCTACTTTTCAGCGAACGCACCATCAAAATCAGTCCCCCTTAGAGAGTAACGGAACCAAACATACACAAAAGAGATTTTATAAAACTTAGTCTGATATCAGCACGGTGAATACTCATTTCATCTCTTCTGTATCGCATACGACGTGCTCGCGCCGGGTGCAGCTGGCGCCGTGGCAGCTGCGCGAGGCGGACGAGGTGGTGCCGCTGCTGCCGCTCACGGCCAGGCTCATGGAGAAGCTGACCGTGCCCGCCGCCGCCCCCTCCCCCGCCCCCACCCCGTGACGATGCCGCCCGTCGAATTAGCTCTACGTATAAAGTATAAATGATGCCTCGCCTGTTTGTTTCATTCGAGCCATCCGACGCTTGCGTACCTTCGCCGCCACCTTTTCACATGTCAAATATAATGGCTGCTGCGAGTTATCCTTCACAAATAAAGAGATGCCGTCGCGGACTCATTGTATCGGCCTATCTGAAACTTACAATTTAGTCGATCTCTCCTCACGTTACAAATCTTTCGTTTTTCCTGTTCTATAGCGTATGTATCATGGTGTGCATTATATGTATAAATCTTCCGCTCGACTTCCTTCCGCTTGTCGTTGGAAATTGCATCAAAGCCCGTCGCTAAGTTTGCATTTTAAAAGGGTTAAGTGGACGGGCGACGAAAGCGACGTCGTTTTATGTCATGTACATACTAAATGACGCCGCAATGAAAAGGCTCCAGAGGAAGAATCGCGCCAAGAGTTGGTGCCGGCAGCAGCAGCGCGTCGACGCCGACGACGACGTCGTAGGGCTGTCGCGCTTCAGGCATCGGGATAGTTCTCGTAATTGGGAAGTCATCGTTCACACACGATGATTATTGCACGTCTGAACATCTAGCAACAAATGTTCTCTGTTATATTCTGTTGATACTATATTTTAAAATGAAACCCCAAACAGTAGTTCGCGCGGCGGTAGACGAAGTTTTTCTTCGTAAGTCGCTGGTTGGAAGCGATCTCTCCCTGCCCAGCATAGTGGGTGCTATGCTTCGTAGCATGACCGGTTGGAGGGCAGTTGCCTCTTTCTGTGAGGCCCTTATTTTGCAAAAGGAGGCATTAGAGAGAGCGGTCGATGCTCCTCCCTCCCGCCGGAGAAGGGGAGGTATAAAACGGCGCAATTTTGAGCGCCTGCTTCCCCTCTTTTGAACCCTCGAGTCGGACGCATCCGGGGCGCCAGAGATGAATGCGTTAGCGAAAATCTAGCGTCCACCATACAGATGAAGAGGGTTCCGCTGGGTTTTAGTGGGTATTCTGGTTACAGTGAGTCCCACACTCCTGGATGGAGCTGTACAGTCTATCCAGCGTGCGTAAATACACATCCCAGCGACAAAAAAAGCCTCGCTGGCGTATTGGTGTGGAGCAATACACACACCACCTCTATGTGAAGTCTCGGGTTCGATCCCGGCAACAGTAGTATGATTATCTTCTATCTCAATTGGCTTCGACTGAGGCTAGTCATCACCCAACAAGCAAAGACATGCCGCCAAGTGGAAGAAATTGCGTTTCGATTCAATGCTGTACACGAGCAACCGTATAGAGATAAACTATCAATGACCTCGTTAGTGTGTTATCATCACGTACCACCGGGTGCGATGTACCGTCAAGAAAACAGATTTCAGTCCCGGAACGATGCTGTATAGAAACCAAAAGAAATACATTGCCTTTTAATGGGTTAGCGCGCTTCCATCTTGAACTGTATCACCGCTTATCATCAGGCGTGATCACAGTGAAGCGCTTTCTTGTCAGCAAAAACACAATCGATGAAGACTCCGAGCTGCGTCGCCAGATCTTATACTCAATGTGATATGTTGGCACGTGCCCACGAGGGCGGTTCGTGGTTCTCAGCGAAACGCCCGCGTTACGTCTGTTTCCTCTTCGTGCTATCTTTCGTATACACCTATCCAGTACAAAGTAATACAACTGCCGCCAGGCGCAGTGGCGATCACGAAACTCGGTACTTATCAGATACAACAACTGTTCTATGGCTAAGAGATAACACTCGCTCGATATAATTACCGTACATTTGAATGTGCAACAGTATCGTACTGGTCGCCTCGGCCTCGCAGTGTGGCAAAATGCATTTGAATTCTTTCATTTACGTCGTGATCTGCGGTAAGTAGTCGGAAACCGCAGAATCTATTTCTATAAATCATAGCGATTTGTTAACGTACCTAATAATTGGGAAGAATTACCTTATTCAATAATGATTTTGAAACGCACAAAGATCCTCTCGGTTACAGTCGATAGATTAACGAAATAAGTTTGCATAGGAAATATCATATAAACTCATTTAAATGGTTTCCATTAAAAACCTCCCGGATTCTTGTGGACCTTAAGTCATTGGATGTTTTGGAGATTTAAACATTGTTTTCGGCGTCAGGATTCTTCGGTAGCGGTCTGTCCTCCATCGCGGTGGTGGACATCGACTTCGAGAATGCTCTGATCGCACAGAAGGGATTCGGCTGGCCGGCCGTCGTAAAGGTGGCTCCGGGCAACGAGGCACTGATGAAACTGCGGCTGGCCCTGGAGGAGCAGCGCTCGTGCTCAGTCATGGACCCTTCTGGAGTGCAGTTCGACATAGCGCAACCGCCGTCCGACAGGTGACGTCGTAGCTGCGATATCCGATTATCGCTTGTAGTCATGACCAAATCGTTGATATACCTAAAGACTTTAGGATCGAATGCGCTTAACATCATCGAAATATATTATTTCCCCGTCAAATGTGTAAAGCGCATTTCGCAGTTCCTAAATACCGTTTGATATTATCATTACAAAACGATTACAGTTTCTGGTCGATTACAGCAGTGATTATTACAAAGTAATTTATGCATGATTAGTGACATGTGTGGAATTACTCTGTATATTATAACAGTTTTTCAATTGAACGTACAAAGTATTAGTAATATTTAGTCACATTGTGTTGTCCATTTTATTAGGTGGTGGTTAACAATATGTAATATTCGCCGTGAACTAGTAACTAACCAATGAACAACTTCCTGGCGTAGGACTGTCGACGTTTTCAAATATTTTGTTTCTTTACAGATACTCATTCGCTCACGATTATATAAAAACGCAGTCACGTATATACTGCAATCCCCTTTTTGTTTGTTTCCTGTCGGCATTGGGACTTATTTGCTCGCCTTGTAACGTGAACGTCCCAAAAGGTTCGAGCGGTGGGGCGCCGACTGCGGAGTTCGGATTAAGAATGTGGGCACCGAGGACGCGGGCCGCTGGCGGCTGACGGCGGCCGCGGCCAACGACTCCATCACGGGCTGGGTGGAGCTGGACGTGTTAGGTGAGGCGACAACGTCAAGTTAGAACAGGTAGAAGCTATTCGCAGACCGTGCGGTCATTGTCTCCTCGGGTTACCTATGGCTCTCGATCACCGGCGGAGGTCGGTGCCGCCCCTCGTGATCGTGTTCGATCGATGGGGCCCGTACCACGACAGCATTGAAACGGCCGAGCGTCACGACCGGCACCGCAACGACAGTTCTGTGAATGCAGACTGTAGAAAGAGCGTGTGTGTCGCAGAGGAGGCCGCGCCGGAGTCGCCGCCGCCGATCCTGCTGCAGGACGGCGCGCGGCTCGCTGAGGTGCCGCTGTCGGCGCTGGACAACACGTACTGCGTGGTGGCCAAGCCGTTCGCCGAGAGCGCGCTGGTGGGCGGCCGCTGCAGCCTCACGCTAGAGCGCGCCACGCGCGCCGTTCAGGGCAGCTGGAGCGTGCTGCTGGGCCTGCCGGGAAGGGTGGCCGAGCTGCAGACGCGGCGCCAGGTCACCGTGAACAGTGAGTACCGCCCGGCTCTACCCTTCGACGTCGCCTTTCCAGAGGAACAGCGGCGATAGCCGTTTCAGCGACTGGTGATTGTGGAATTACAGTCGCCCTGCTGCGCCGTTACGTGGAAGCATGTATGGTATTAATACGACCGGTGTAACAGTATTATTTTTAACGAATGTTATTGGAAATACCCAGACGTTCGGTGGGTTAGTTTGAATCATCCAGAACGAAACTGACTCCCGATATATATTAAAATAAAAACTGCCAATGTCCACTTCGTATTTGAAGTTACGATCGTTTTGTTCCTTGTACGAGTAATTTAGAATATTCTGTCACATGAACTATTCTGTTACATATCCGGAGTTTCAAAATTCCTTGATTACGTCGATTGTAAATGTGGAAAAATCAATCGCGAGGCCATTATCAATCGCACCTATAAGAAATCAAGATAAACCAGCTCAGCAACCTCATTAACGACGGAGGAGACTTAGCGCTGATTCGTGATTCGTGATAAGTCCGAGTGATATTTGATCGATACGCTCTTCATATTGTATGGGGATATCTTATCGCCCAGAATTATAACGACGTCTCAATAAGTAATCTTTTGGTTGTCGATCAAATGGGCATGGGCATCTTTTTCCGGGCTATAAGTCCAAAAATCTAACACGCAACCGTCGAGTCCTCAGAGAGACACTTTTATCGCTATTAGATGCCGGAGATGGTCTGAGAATAGGTGAGTGTTCGATCTACTCGTGAGAATATATTTTTTTGTACGTGTTCAGCCACACCGTTCGTTCTCGCCTCCCTTTGCAACCTGCTTTTTTTCAGCAGCTGAAGCGTCGTTGTTCTGAATAATGATCCAGTGCGCGAAATATGTCGGAGGAGCTATACGTGGGGACGCGCACCGAGTAACCGTGTCGCCGTGTGTTGCAGCGGAACGGCTGGACGCGGGCTACGAGCATGCAGCAGGTCGGCTGAACCTGTACTGCAACATCTTGCACTCCGTCAAGGAGGTCACCTTCTGCAGGTTCCAGAGGACGGCCGACGACCACGGCTACAACGTGGTGGACGGCCTCAGTGACGGCAGCTACAGGTGCCAATCGATCGGATCACAGATAGCGATCAAATCTAAAGCACAAATTTTTGATTTGGAATAGGAATTAGCAGTTCTTTTGAATAAAATATGGCTACAAAGTCATGTAAGGAAAAGTATTAAAATGTAGAATGACAGCGCCATCGCAGCGCCCCGTGTTGGCGAGGACCAAAACAAAACTCGGCCCGGTGACCCTTCTTCTCATACTCGTTATTTGTCACCCTGCAGCTTTTTATTATCATTTATAGTAATTTTTAGATGGAGAGTGGTTTGAGATATTTATAATAGAAAGTGATACTGAATCTGCGAAAAGTATCGATCTTAGGTATTCAATTTACATTTTGACGTGATAACATACGAGTATTGCAATCTGCGGTTGCACGACTCATCGTGACGTTTCGACTGCGCCGAGCGTGCGAGCGAAAGCGCGGAACGAGCGATAGGAAGGCGCGATCGGCGTAATTCCGTTCTTTATTACGACATGTTATATAATGTGGCGACTGTGGCAGCCTGTCCTTGAAATCATAATGATAAACAAACAAAATGTTACAGTGGCCCAAAACAACTTGCAAACTTCATAAGAATTATTTCAGAACCCAATAAAGCCTATAGGTCTTCAAAATTTAGTTTTTTCTTCCGTAGACCAGCTTCACGGACATCCATTTTTTTAATTTCTTAACGATATGAATAATAGGTCTCGGAATAGTATTTGTCTTAAAGTTAAAGATTTGTGACGTACATTCGCTATACTGTGCAGCTACTACGGCGATGGCTTCGTGTCCAACCAGTGCGGGATGACGATCGAGAGCCCGACATCCCAGGACTACTCGACGTGGCGGTGCTCGGTGGGAGTGCAAATGCTGGTGGGCAACGAAATGCAGCAGCAGACCCCCATGCAGGCTTTGATCAGCGTCGCGCCTAGTTCCAGATGTAAGTATTGTTCGTGAAACGTGCTACGTCTTGGTTGTCTCGCGAAGCGTTACTTGTCTATGGCGCGATGAGCAATTAATAGACTCCATGATTGGCGACCGGTCATTGCTAGGTACAGACATCCTGCTTATTATGAGTTTACGATGAGCCTAGCTTTCATGAACAAAGACTATTTAAACTGATAAATTAACGCAATGTCTATGTGCATACGGCACAAGTCTCTTGGTTCAGTAAAATAAACTTGAATACGGTTCTAACTCGACAGCTTATGCTCTTTAACGTTCCTGAACAAATAATGAAGTCTCCCTTACTTTAATCGCTGAGATGTCGTAATACTTTTCATTAAGCGAAAACGACGCGATCAAAGTCGTCTATGAGAGGCCGTTAACCTCCCGTAGAAGAAACGTGACACGGCTTCAACGCATCTCACATTATTGAGAGAATGTTTTTTTAAGATGTCGATTATGTAATAGCAAATTTCAAAAGACATCATCTGGTGTTGAGCTCCGATACAGCCCGCAATGGAATCGGGCAACGGGTAAATAGTTGGTCTTCTGCCCTTAGCGGCGGCGGAGGACGACGACGTCGTTGACGGGGTGCGCACCGTGCTGGTGCAGCAGGGGGCGCCTTTCACGCTGCGCTGCCACGCCGCGGCGGCGTTGCGCTACTGCTGGTTCCAGCACCCCAACGGCACGCAGTTCACGCCCGTCGCACTCGCGCACGAACAACAGCTATTCTGGTGAGGCCGTTGTTCGAAGTAATATTGCACGAGAAGACCGTCAAAGGCCTCCACTGAGACCCGGGACTATATCACGCCAAATACGCCTCGGTTGAGGCCGGGATCACCATCGAAAGCAAAACAGTCTCGTCTACTGTAAAAGGTTGGCGAAGCGAAGGCGATGATGCTACAGTGAAGTAGGAGATGCGTCAAAGGACCGTGCGTGATGAGGAGAACTGGCAATGTTAGTGTTTAGAATGAAAAGCTCAAAGTGGACAAGCGCTCACTGTAAAACCTTTCAGAGAGCGGTTTCGAAATGTCTCGTTGTCCTTTTACTGTAAGGGATAATGAAATGTCATTGTAGACGTCCACTCGTGGGAATAGGCGACCGTTATCCAACTCAGAGGTACGCAGACTTCAGTCGCCGTACATATACGTACAGGTACACCGGGGAGAGTCTCGAAGTGGGCGACTGCGGTATCACGTTCGCGTCCTCCGAGGCCTCGGACGACGGCGCGTGGTCGTGCTCCATGGGCCCGCGGGGCGGCTCGGGCGTGGAGCTGCGCGATGCCGTGACGGTGCGCGTGGGCGGCGCGCTGGCGGCCACGCGGAGCCACGTGGCCGCGACCCTCGGCGCCAACGCCACCCTGGCCTGCCGCAGCGCCGGCCGCCGGCGGCCTCTGGAGTACTGCCGGTTCCTGTCGCCCGCGCTCGTCGGCATGAACCTGGATTCCACCGTGACGCCGGACAAGTGAGTCGCGTTTCTTCGGTAAAGCGAATTCGTGTATAGTTTTTGCTGATGTTATGTAAATCTATAAACGTGAATGATTTTGACTCCAGGTTTTGGAAATATTGTTCTCTTTTCAGTATTTGATACATTTGACAGCAGTGATGATGGATGTGTTGTAACTGTGACTGACAGATTGAAACAGACAGATTGACAGATTGAGAACGCGGTGAGGGTTAGGTCTGCGTGTGCTAATATCCTTCGTGGCGGTCGCGCAGCGCGGTGCTGGGCCGCTACCACTTCACGGCGGGCCGCGAGCTGGACTCCGGCGACTGCTCGCTCACCATCAGCTCCGTGCGGGAGGAAGACGCGGGCACCTGGACCTGCGCCGCGCTGCTCGACGACGACACCTTCGAGTCCAGGGACAACATCACACTGCTCCTCGAAGGTGCGCCTTGACTCCTCACATTAGCGAATACGCCTCACGTTACGTGGCCTCGATCGAGCTCCCACTTGAATCTTTTTCTTGGTGTCGTTGCGATTACTGCCAGATTATTACCGCGTCGATTAAACGGTTCCAATTCACTAGTTCACTATACGCTATCTTCATTTCAATTTATTTGTCCCGTTTGGCGCGTTCACCGCCGGGTTACAAATTATCTAACAACATATTCTCCGTTAACAACATAAAATTGACGAAATAAACAGTTGACTTAGAGTAAGCTTCATTGTTTCGCGACTCAGCTCCCCCGGGAATATCCGTGCATCGTTGTGAACGAGGAAGGGTATTATATCGTGTCGGAGCTACTCTAAAGCGCGAGTCGCGAGAGACGGCATGTCGATGTATTCTTTGCAAAGTTATTTATATAAAGGATACATTTTTCCTCGATGATTTATATGAATATGCAAAAATAGATGACAATCGTCGCTCAATGGAACAATGATCTCGTGACGTCGCCGTATTCGTCGCAATTCATAGACATTATCTGCACGGAAATGCAAATAGTCCCCGTCGCCCCGACCCAATCGAGGCATCGCCGGTCTATCTCATGCAAATTAGCCACCCAAGCGTCCTAGTATACGTTTCCTCCTCGCGTGACGCGGCTGTCCACAGAAACGCACCACGTGCCGCGGCTGCAAGCCGGCGTTGTCGGGGCGATAGTGGGCCTGTCGGCGCTCGCCGTGGTGCTGCTGGGCTACGTGACGCACAAGCGCGGCTGGCTGCGCGTCCTGGCGACTCTACCTCGAGGGCGACGCACCGTGGTCTCGCAGGACTACTCGCTGCAGTCCAGGAACACCGCCTCGGGCAGCATCAGCAGCGGCAGCAGCACCGAGCTCACGGCCGCGCGGCCCTAGCGGCCCTCTGCACCGAACGACTCGTGTCCATGTGTGATTTAGCTCCCTCCGGGCGTCTGCTTTCAATAAAATGTTAAACTGACTTCGTTGCTTTTTGGAAATATTTCGTAGGACACAGTAGTACGGCGCGAGTCGAGCTTCCGATGTCTCGTTTAATTGTACAGATTGTGACGGGAACAGTTTGGGCTCGCTGGCCCTACAACGAAACAGTAAACCATTTTACAAAATTGGTCAGTTTGATCGCTGGCCGACTCCGTCGTCGCCGAGTCGCATATCAGCGATGCAATCGATGATCCGATTAGCGACTTTGATTTGAGATAGCGCCGGTGCGTAGATTATTCTCGACCGTAAGTGTCGCTCGGAATTTCTTGACCTTCGGTAGGACGTGTGAGTCACCTCCGTCGGTGTAATATGTGTAAAAACAAATTGTTGTCTTTGCATCGCCTTAGACAAACGGCATCTCTGGATGCCACTGGCTGATCGTCATGACTACGTCGTGTCCGTGTTACCGTACGGTTCACAATGCAGAAAAAAATTCTTAAAAGTATGTCACTTATAAGACCGACTCTTTAAGAAATATAGTTTCTTAACTTTGCATTTTCTGTATATATTTTGTCAATTATGAAGATTCAACGAAATATGATATCATAGAAAAGAAACGCGGACGACTGTCGCCCGGGCGTCGTCTACCACGAGCTCCGAGTATTAAATATTACAATATGGTTATATCTTTTTTAAAGTTAACAGAGAACGCACATTTAGATTTAGTCTCTAGATGGTTGTGTGAAAAAACATTTTACTGGCATAAAAATGGGCATGTGCCGGTTGTGAGCTGTTATCAAATTGTTCTAATGTACACACATATACTAGTGACAGTCATGGCTGTTCGCGGTGGCTAGATTATTGCGTTGCGACTAGTTTGGCTACAAAATGTATTTCTAACGTTAGCATAATCAACAATGTGACATGGCCTGATCATTATATACCTGGAAGTCGAGTATAATTTAAATGTGGGCTCGGTTCAAGTAGAACCTTTGCAGTCTACGAATACTAATACATCAATTTGGGGGCTAAGAGATAATAAATAAAGATAAGGTAAAAGATCAGACAGAGTTATATATGGAGATCTGTAAAAATAAGTTAAGATTTATAGATTTCCCTATAGACATGGAATGCAGTGATAGAAAATGTGCTAAGCCTGAACATAGGGCCATTAACGAAAACTAAACGGAGATATTGCAGGACGCTGCTAAAGCTAGTCCTAAAGTAATACGTCGTAACAACAAAAGCTATAGTCCGAGGTGTAATAAATATGTTAGGCCAGCTTATTGTCGGGCCCGACTGTGCTTCCAGGCGTGGGTAGTGGCTGCAAAGCAATGTTATGGAACTGCCTATTACGACATGCGTGAGTCACGTAAATTAAAATAAATGGTGCCAAACTAAGTGTAAGAGGAAACTAAGTGGTACCCAGGTAATGAAGAACAAATAAAAATGGATATCCTGGCAACTTCGTGCGTGCCGACTAAATTAGGTAAGTTTTGGCAACAAACGCCTCGTACTCGTTTCGTATTCCTCCTACTCCGGCCGAAGTAGGAGGTGTAAGCGCCTGTCGGAATATGTTCCAAGCTAAGACTCACTGTACAGTGGAGCCTTGTTAAATAGATTGTGATTGAATGGAGGCGCCATGGACACCGTGAAAACTGTTGAAGAACCGGTACGTTTTGTAATGTCCTTTCACATCGGGTATAGAGTTGTTATTGTTCCGGTAATTCAATTAATTATCCTATATCCAATATTGTTATTCACGTGGTTTATTTACCACCCATTGTAGCGTTTATCCCCTCCCCTCCGCGCCGAAGCTGCGATTGGATAGGGATAGGGTCTATTGCAGACTAAATCTAATCATAGACTAAAAATTTCACAGATACATAACACGTTTCATAATTGACGAAGTAATTACATCAGTAACTAGTATGAGACAAGGGAAATCACCAGGGCATGATGGTCTAAGCGTCCAACATCTGCGACACGCCTGTCTGCATCTTTACAGAGCCCTCAAGTTGCTCTTCAATCTTGTTAGTCATGATTACTTGCCAGATGACATGACGAAGACAGTGGTGGTGCCGAATATTTAAAACAGGACAGGTGATGCGGCAGATAGATCCAACTACAGACCGATATCCCTAGCGACGATCATAACTAAAGTCCGGGGCAGTCTGCTTGATGTTCACTTAAATAAATCAGTCAAAATACATGATGCGCAGTTCGGCTTTAAACCCGAACTTTCATCTGAAAGCGCAATTTTGTGCCTCGAGCAGACTGTTCGGTACTATACTGACAGAAAAACGCCGGTATAGCCCTATTATATGGATCTATCTAAAGCTTTTGATCGTGTATCCTATGGCAAAAACTTAAGACCAAACCCACCTTAAGACCTGAATTAATTTCCTTATTCAAATACTGGTACGGTAATCAAACTAATATGGTTAGATGGGGCAACAACCACACCGCACTGAAGCAGGTCACTGAGTTCGGGTACCTTGGTCATGTAGTAGCTGAACGCTTTGGTGACGAAAACCACATTGAACGCGAACGTAGGGCTCTGTCGGTCCGGCACAAGACGTTGGCTCGTAGATTTGCACGCTGTACAAGGGAGGTTAAGCTAATATTGTTTCGAGCTTATTGCCCAACTTTTTACACATGCAGTCTGTGGACCGATTACACAAAGCGAACCCTGAGGGTACAGTATAACAACGCGCTGACGTTGACTGCAACGTCGCGGCCGCAATGCATCGGGGATGTTTGCGGATGCTCGTGTAGATGATTTCTATGCGATCATGCGCAAACGAACCGCGTCCACGACGAACCGACTTGCCAGCAGCACCAACACCAACCGTCAGCGTGTCGGCGAATAAGATTGATGGCCCCCTCTAGAGGTCCTGGAAAGATGCACGCATAGGCACGAGAGGGGTGCGGGTGATGTGCTCTTTGTAGATTAAGGATAATTTTACTTTAAGTACTAATCTAGTTTCAGGATATTGTTACTAACACGCGGTACTGACGTAGGTATAAGAAAATTGTGAAAAATGAACATACATATATGGACCTGTGGTCTGAAATAATTGTTATTATTTATTTAATAACTACCTAATAATCGTAATTAACGAATTTTACATGTAAATTCAATACCTATTGTCGAAATCATACAAATAATTGTTAAGATCATTTCGTTGAAATGGTTACGGTTATTATATTTCATTTATACAATTTAGTTGACGGTTTAGACAATCGTAAATGTAGTAGTAAACGAAATGAAATGAGCCTATTGACCCTATAACAGGTACGTTCCACGTTTTCAGGAGCTCAGGACGAGCGAGTGGCGCGAGGGCCGAGTGGCCCTCAACTCTGAGGCGGACCTCCGAAGTGCACTCTTGTCTATGAAAATCTAACTTGTTCAGTATTGCTTTTAAATGATCGGACGGCGCATTTAATATCAATTGAATCAGCTGAAAATATTGTAGACGACGTCGCGAAGAAAGTAATCTCCAGGCATCAGACGAGGTGAAAGCTCGCGGGCCCGATTATTCGTATCGAGATACGATTATTCAGCCATAATTAAAAAATGATTTTGTAAATACTTGGCCTGAAAGGAAAGGATCCGTTGAAACTGCTCTCTCTTATTTATTGCGTAAAACCAATTCGTAATACTGAAATTGTTACAACTAGTGTTTAAATTTAATATCAGATTGTTTTTGAAGCCGATTTTTAGGCCGATGGTGCGGCGTGTCGTCCGCGGAGTATGCATTATAGTGTCTGCGCGTAATCCTCAATAATGCGCGAGATGGGGAACTTGGAGAAGAATTTGTTGATCGTCTTGACTATGGTCCTGACGATCTGCTTGATGAAGGGCGGTGCCAGATCCTCCATGAGGCCGCGCCAGTTCTCGTTCGCGAACCGCAGGGTGGTCTCCGCTGCAACATTCACAATGTTTTATTGTCGTGAAGGAAGGAGGAATCTGCAGAATAAACATAACCACGGCTGTATTATATCGTATATATATTGTAATTTCTCGTTTTTAAGGATGTTCCGCTTAAAGTACCTAAAATATTATCTAGTAAAGGTTCCACGGCGGTGGATTCCATCGACGCCGCGGTAACTACGAGTCGGAGCAACAATATTCTGTTGGACGGCCACCAACACCGATTTCATATCACACAGCCACACCCTACGAGGCCGATATGATCGAGCGCTGCGTCGACGGCTTTTTGATTACGGCTGTTCAGCTTCACACCCGAACTGACGTTTTTATTCATTAAAGTGGAAAACGGAGCATATGTCACCCAATTTCTTGTTGCCGTTGAACAAGTTCTTCAGGTCGAAGGCGGTGTTCTCGATGTCGTAGTGGAAGCGCGGCGCGCGCAGCTTCAAGTGCTCCTCGCCGTCGTCGTCGCGCGTGTGCGTGAAGTTGCTGCTGATGTGCACCTCGATGTTGTCTGCGTCATTGCAAATCTTTATGATACATTTGCTCGTCGTATCATTTTAGTTTCCAATGACGTGAAAAAGCTACGGTTATTTGTCGAAAATAATGTTAAAATTTTATACAATAGTAAGTTGTTATCATGGGTTTTAACATACATACATAGCATCACGCCTCATTCCCTTCGTGGTAGGCAGAGACAACATCCTCCCACCTGCCACGAACCTTGCATATCTCCTTCGCTTCTTTCATTCTCATTAAACCTTTCATACAACTTCATCGGTTTAGAGTGCTCTTGACCTGGCCGTTATTTAAAATATCCTAGATTTGGTCCAGGAACGTTCACCTCGATCTTCCCATTTCAACTTTCTTTAGTAGTTGCTTCCATGTCTTCAATATGCATCCTTCCCCTTTTATTATACTGCCATCTAAACTTCTGATTTTACTTAGCTCCGAGGGAGTAAATTTCCCTCGAGCAACTCGTATTGATTTCCAGAAAAACTTTTTGTTTGACTGAAAACTATCAGAAAGTCTCCTATCATACATATCTCTGCATTCTCCTTTTTTTTCTCACAGCTTCTTTCACAACTGCTTTCACCCTTTTGTATTATATTATAGTCGCTATTAAATGCCGTTGGTGCCTATTGGAAGTAATGTGCGGGAGAAATTCTATATTTGACACACACATGAATGAATAATTTTTGTTAAGTCGGATGAAATACTCACAACGTATGAATTGCTAAACGAGCCGTGGGAATAGCAATAGCACAAATTTAAAACAATATTTTACAAATTATTCCTGATCTATAAAGTCATTTTAAATGTTGGCGTTGCATGCAAAGTGCAATATTCGCAAATAGAGAATAAAAAGTGCGGAAAATGTCCCACAGCGGCCGAAGAGTGCACTCACGGCAGTCGATGCGGGCGTCTCCGTCGCCTTCGATGGGCAGGATCAGGATCTTGCCGCTGGCGTTGTACTTGGCGGTCAGGCTCAGGTTGCCTCGGAGGGCCAGCTGGAACGACTCGTTGGCTCCGCCGAGCCAGAGCCTGTGTTTCACGACCGATTGACATTATGGTTTGACAATTTGCATTTTCTTCGCAGAAAAATACATTTAAGAAGACGGTTTAGAAGGAGAACATGAGCCTCTTCTTTTATTAACGATAATACAAAACACGAAAATGACAATTTGATTAGGGGCGAAAAGAAAATCATGTGGCATTTAAAATGGGCGGGCGGACGGTGTATGGACACGTATCAGTTAAATACATGATGATGTTGCTATTATCGGTGATGAGACTCGCGCAGATGCGCAGATAGTTGATTAATAATAATGTAATGCGTGCGGGCTTAATGTTTTATCAATGACATTGGCGATTTCCTGCAAAAAGTGTATCGGCGTTGGTGTGGCGCAACCTAACAACGTAGTAGAGGGTACGTACAGGTAATGATTTGCATACAAAGAGTGCGACGTCGTCGGAGATTTGCGAAATGGTTTCGTCGTGGGTTTTTGTCGACGGAGCGAAACATGCTCTGTCGAAACGGGATGCGTTCGAACAGAACATTTCAATTAAATAATCGAGATGTTTGAGTCTCGAATGGACTTGGACAATAATTAGCCCCGAGGTGTGTCAGCCGCAAAGGCACTCGCGTACCGCGTCAGCGCAGCGTCTTGTGGTCTTCTTGTACACTACGAAAGTGAATTATATGCTACTACTTTATAATCGAAAGTGTAATCCTTTATTTCGTTATGAGTTCGATATGTTAGTTTTTACCTGTTAACTACTATTTCTAGCTTTGCGATTGCGATCTCACCTGATTATAAAATACTGTTCAGATCCAGGCGCGCCGCTCCGCCGAGAGCTGATTCACCTTTTATGATTTACGGAATACGATTTGTTACTGGGCAGCGCGCCTTTGCCGGTAGAATTGTAGCCAGCCACGGCCGAAGCCGTCAAATTAAAAAATGTCAGGAATCGAACCCGGGGCTTCGGTCAATGAGACGAATACTCGTACCGCTGCGCCGCTAGTTTTCAAGTGTGAAACTGTGCTCGGATATCGTGGTGACATAGTTCTTACTGGAATTGCGACAGGGAGACGTTCGCGAGGCCGTGCATCTGCGGCTGCAGGAAGTGCAGCTGCAAGCCGCCGCCGTCCACGGTGAAGTCCTTGAGTCGCAGCGGGTCCAGCGACGGCAGGCCCAACGCCTCCGCGCCCCGCGCGACCTGCGGCAGGCTCTCCTCGATCTGCTCCTTCACGCACGCCACGAACTCCTCGGCGGTGAAGTTGCACGGCTGGATGTAGTCGGCTAGAGTGCAAGTTTCAAGCGGTCAGAACACCGGTTGCCGTGAAGAAAAACTGACGACAGGTTGTTCACGAATTCCTTTCTATTTCGGGGCACGGTTGGCAAATGTCAAAATATTATTGTTAAGTTCGGTCAATATGTTTTCCAAAGTAATGTGTACGCGATGTATTAAAATTCCATAATCGGTTCTAATCATTCCGGCCTATCTCGTTCTCCTCGATTCGCCTGCGCCGCCGGGACGATCTATTACGGACAAATATTTAAAGTGACCGATGAGAACATTGTCGGTTTCTTTTGTATCAATTCACAAATGAATAATTCATCGAGGAAGCCATCCATGAGCCATCGTTCCTACGTCAGTTATGAACGGGTACGGCCGTCCCCGCCGCACGATTTTATAATTTATCGCAGTAAATTGACGGTATTGCGAATGATATCAATTATTATTTTAAATTAAATGTTATATCGACGAACATTTCAATAATGAAACTACATAACAGATCGAGTAGTTGCTTTGTTAATATGAAGCTATGAGAGTGAAAGATCGCATAGTGCGGAGCTATGATACGAGCAATCTCTAGCAGGAGTTGGCCGACGAGATTGCGATCGCCCGAGTTGATGTTATGAGGGCGGGCAAGAGTAACGCCACAAGCACTAGTGACATTCCCTTCGTCTATACGTCTGTGACTCGGGACATGTCTGCAACAGTTTTAATTCGTTTCATGTGCTGCTTTGTTAAAAAGACTTATTAAGCAATAATGTGTAATGGAACGTTCACACAATACGAGTCACTCATTTAATCCCTAATCCGTAAAACCTCCTAACACACAATGCATTATTAAAACGCGACCGTGGTCTACTGAGATTTATGACTCGGAGCGGGTGCGTTGGCATTTGGAATTTAATAAAAAGGGTACGACGGCTTGCAGCAGCGAAAGATACGGTGCGGTTGCCAAATATGTGCTGACGATGATGTGATTTTTTATCTCACGCTCAATACCAATAATGATCGGCCACGACATAGTACTCAGCAGGTAGCGAAACAAACTCGGAATGTCACATGAATCGATATGCGCAGCAACACCGCAGTCACTTTATCGATGCCTATGAATTATCGCCTAAGCTGTTTTCAACGGAGAGGGGTGCCAATGTGGGTCCGTCGGCGGCGGCACATCGCCAAGCGGCGTCAGGCGGCAGGCGACCGAAGCTGGAGCCGATGACATAATACTAATTAGCATATGCGCGTCGCACCGCGTTCCGAGAAGGATGCGTGACGCCGCCCGCAACTTTTCCACAGGATCGCGTCGCCGAGCGCTCACGCGAGCGTGACGTGGGACGCCCAGTACGAGCATTTCCATCGCAGGCTTCGAGTCCTATTTATGGCCTGTGCGTCGTTCTTGAGCGATATTTTACCAGTTGTTTGTTGGCAGGCGTACGTTTGTTAAGCGTAAGCATAAGCACGTGGGCGGAATGTGTCGCTAGTTCTCCCGTTAGAGACCTACACGAGTAAATTTTTATGCAGATTTTTCATATGCGATATTCAAAGACTGAAACTACCCGTTTATTTTCCTACGGCCCTTTCGTGGAAATAACTATTAAGTACTGAATGTACTGAATTCCCGAATATCTAGTGCCGTCTTAAAAAGGAACCACGGAATTTTTACAGTTGTAAACATTGTATATTGACTATTCGTCATTTAAGCTGAGCCTTAATTATATTCAAGAGTAAAACAGCCAGTGTTTGTTTTCATGTTTAAATCTGCCTCGGAGCGTCGCATCCTCCGGCAGCATGACGTGCCTCGGCGGGCAGCGGCCGATATTGATCAGAAGCTGGCAGTGTCGTGTCCAACTCAATACCGCCTCAAGGCGCATGTAGCAGCATACACTGATACGCCGCAGGCATTGTCCCCGGTCCAAATATGCTGGCGTCGACCGAGTGGCGGGGTGTCGTGCTCATCATTTGAATACAATATGACAAACGCTTCGGCGCGATGTATTTGCGTCGGCCCAGACAGACATCGAAGCGGAAATACGAACAGAAAAATTAAATCAATCAATCCATACGCTTTAATCTTTAAATTCAAATACGTGATTACATTTTTCATTATGCTCATTGAACACTAACGCCACCGATTGTCGATACGATGAAAACTTAAAAGGATTTAATTTGCAGGCCACAGGGAAGGTAGTTTCAATTCGTTGCCAACGGATATAGACGAGGGCAAAGGATTGGAACGAAGTGGTGCATAAAATTATGCTTCGTTTATCGTATTCGGGACTAAATTAAACCTGCCTCTAAAAACTTTAATTCTAATGAATTCAATTTAATTGTCTTCCGTACATGTGTTCATACAATGTTAGCATCGGCATTATGCAACTTAGACGGACGGACGGAAATTGCCCGGTGCCGAATACCGTGTTACAAATTTGGAACTGAAAATTAACAATTACCATGATAATGTAACGTTCAATCTTAAGGAGAACCTTTATTTACCCTCGGCCCTCTGGGCGCCAGAGGAGGGCACGAGCATCGGCCGAGGCTCAGACCTCTCACGCCGAACGTGCGACACCAAATCTGTGCAACTTACGCAGGACAGAGTCCTCGGTGTGGCCGCGCTGCAGCGCGAGCAGAGCCACCAGGGCGGAGTAGTAGTGCAGCTCCATCGTGACGAGTGAGCGTGAGTGCTGACCACCGCTGGGCCACTGCGCGCCGCGCCCACCGCGCCACGCACTTATAGCGCGGCGGGCGGAGTCACGTGCCAGGAAGTGTTCGCGTCATTGTTGTCGTTGGCGTCGCAGGGCGGAGGGTTGACTCATTAGGAGGCTTCGATCGAAGAGGGATGCGAATACATCCGAGGCTATCGGTTAAAGTATTACCTCGCCGAATTACACACGAGTACAAACGTCATCGTCAACGTGCACTGATACGCAGATATCCTTTGACGAGCGGCCCGGTTACCGGTGCATTCTCTATTGACACTCTTCTGTCCTCGGGGCGGTGGCCAGTGGTGGCGCGTTGAGATGCTATTTTTTAACCATAAAAACAGCCGCTGCTCTGGGCTCCCATTGTCGTCTGTACTAATATTGAAAGTGAAAAGATTTGATGGCTTGTCTCTGACAATAGATGAAAAGCGATATTAACTTACTTCAAGGCGATCTAGATCTAGACAGATTGAGTAATTGGTGCCTTATTAATAGCATGAATCTAAGTGTAAAAAAGTGTTTTTCAGTAAGCTTCAACAGGTTAAAAAAGTTTCAGCTCGGTCTTACCATTTGCAGAACGAGGCAATTAAAGAGTGTTGCGAGATTCGTGATCTGGGCGTTACTCTGGATCAAAAGCTACGTTTTCATTCCCAAGTAGATATGACTTGCAGAAATGCTATTAAAAATTTGGGTTTTATCCTACGCTACTATAATGATATATAAAAATCACTCGGAATCCCTTTTACGATATCTCTATTAAAAGATTAGAAAGTGTCCAAAAACGGTTCCTGTGGCACCTTACTTCTAAATATGGTCCAGCGAAAAAAATCCCAAGCTCTAGTGAGAGGCTAAAATATATTTATGGAATGTTGTGAATGGAACATTGGATTGTCCAGAACTGCTGTCTCGTATCAGCCTAACAGCGCCCGTGACGAGCGAGTCAATAGGCGCCACAGGTTTACAGCAAGTTTTCTCATTCAAATTCGGGCCAGAACTCCCCACTGGACAGGATTATGAGAACATATTGACATTTTTAACGATTTAAGTAATTGATAAGCCCTAATGTATGTTTATGTTTAATTTAATTTAATTTTATTTAGTTTTTTTGTTACTACACTGTTGCCTTGAGTTTATCCACGTAGCTTCCACCAGTAAGATACCATTCAGTTAATACGCTTGCAATATATATTTTTTAATGTATATAGCGTGTATTTTATTGATGTGCAATAAATAAATAAAAATAGTGAAGGGACTTTATAAATTCCTGCGCCGTTGTCACCGGCTACTTTCTTCTT
The DNA here is from genome assembly GCA_015832385.1 of Elymnias hypermnestra. NCBI lineage: Eukaryota > Metazoa > Arthropoda > Insecta > Lepidoptera > Nymphalidae > Elymnias > Elymnias hypermnestra. Next base: position 37,536 of record JACTOM010000853.1, on the reverse strand, counting down.
GCGATGCCGGGGGCGGTTCATCGCTCCCCGCTTAATGTAACATAGACTTCTTGTAATTTTTCCGCGGCAATTACCCTACTGCGTGCCGAATCCAGAAATAAGCTCTGTCGAGTCGTAAAACCCGGAGGTTTCCATTTCCCGTACCGCCGTGTCAGGAAGCATCCTCCGCCCCCATCGACAACAGGAAGAATACAATACGAGGTGCTGAGTTATTGCGCTTTTTGCCTCGATCGTTGGCCACGGCTAACGTGCGCATAATGGCCATTAAATACTAGGTGTCATTATGATTAGTCAACAAATAGATCAGGTCAGTCATTACTGCGGGACGAAGCAACAAAGTTGTAATTTAATAGAGAAATTATTAGACGGCTACATCCGCGTACGCTGCACTCGTGTGGCGCAATGGGCTCTGCGACCTCCGACGGAGCTGCGCTCTTGAACTTCATATCTGAAGACCCGCGGCTTGTTGCTTCGAAGAGTCATTGGGAGGTCGATGGGGCTTAAATTGTGAAGCTGGTTATAGCGTCCGACGATCGATAAAAAAGCTCGATCGAATAATAGACCGGCAAATCGGTTTCTCTGTTACGCATAATGAGATTCAAATTGCCAGTAAACAAGGACTTAATCGAATATGAAGGCATTTCAAAATCCCTCGAAGAAGAACTCAATAAAAATATATTCTTTATCGCTGCCAGGCTAGCGCCAGACTACGATCTCACCCGATAGTAAGTGATGACGCCGTCTAGAATGGTAGCACGCTAATCCAGTTAGAGGGTATAAGCATTATACCGTAGCACAAATATTTGCTTGGCGACACGTCTCCGCCGGTGGGACGTTAGCTAGTCGCAACCGAAGCCTTCCACGTCCACATACCTTGACGAGTCGGAACAAGTGAGCCCGAACCTTTGCCAACAAAGTGGAAAGTAGCACCTTTTCGCCGGCGAATGTTTTCATAGTTTCTGTTATTACAATGTCGAAATAACGGATTTTTAAAAAATCTATACGTTCGTATAGTACACACACCCAAAAACGAATTATTGAAATATTGTGTGTCTGTTTGACGGTAGTACAGACAGGTCGGTAACTGATGTTATATATAAATCGAAGCCGTTCGTTAGTCTCGCTTAAACTCCAGAACGGCCGGACTAATTTGGCTAATATGGTTTTGATTTATTTGGGTATAATGAATTTAGGGAAAGCGTAATAGGAAAAAAAATTAAAATATAATACTGGACGCTATTCCCATCTGTCAAACATTCGATGTTCGTCTAGTCGTTTAGAAATGAAACCACATTTGAAAGATTTTTGTAGTTGTAGTTGTAGTATTTACTTGAAATTAAAGTTCTTATTTATTTATTGAATATCAAACGTTTCTAATACTTTTTACTTGCAACTATAACATATAACGGTTACCCGATACAATATATATATAAAACAAAAAGGAAACATTCAGCTTTATTAATTCTTCATTCCGAGGCGGTCCAAACTGAAGCCGAAGTCCGAAGCCGACTCGGCTAGTGTGAGTTCAGCGCATTTTGTTCCAAAATATGCAAGAAAATACATTTCTAAGAGGATTAAAATACTGCTGCAATGACAATCGCCATTAAATTGTTCAGCAGCGAGATATACGTGCGAGCCGACAATTAATGCCGCTGCGGAGCTCGCCTCCGAACCCCACGATTTATGGCCACTTTTAGGCAGTCCCTGACCCCGCGATTTCCCCGAGAAGACAGGCGGCCTCTTCTTCTGGAGCACCGCTCGGTTCACTGGCTAATTTTAAAACCCTATTAAACCATATGGCATCAAAAATATTAATAAAACCTGTTATAAACCGTACTAGAACTTAAGGATACTGCTTATTTTTCTATAATAAACTGCCAGAAGACTTATGAATTTTCATTGAAATTCTTTTTGAAAGAAGGCCAACTTACAAATCATACGAAAGCACTAACTTCGGCGATAGAAAACATGTTGTTGAAGGAATCTCTCTGACCTAATTATAATAAATTAAAATATTTTACAGTGATGAAGATAAAATACCCGACGGAGTTCGTTGTGGATCCTTCTCAGAACAGAGCGCGAAGGTACCCTCAAAACCTATAACGGATACCTCAAGGTCTTCCTTTAACATTATTGGAAATATATAATTTAAGGAAGGTAAGAGCCGCCACACCTCGAAATCATTTCGTACAGGTTATATGCACAATGACGCGCAACACCGACCATGTTTCACATCAGAAAACTGTAATTGATGAATCTCAAATAATTTTCGGCAACGTTTTCAGTGTTTCAATCTGGTAAACGCCTGATGGGAATCACGAGCAAAGTCAATCGAGCGCGTCGGTATCGCAGCTCTGATCGGGCGCTCGCGTGCGCGGAGTCATTATACTCCGCAAGCGCGAGTAAATTACCGCGATATAACTGCGGGCTCTTTTCGTGATCGATGTTCAAATTAGCAACAGGAGCTCATTCCACGACCTTTGTAAGCGTCCCGTGTCGTTCGAGAACATTCCACAAGCTCTTTATAAAGCCGGAAAGGGAGCACAATCGTACATTCGCTTTTGGATTGCAAATAAATGTATCAAAGTAACCGACTGACAACACCGCACGGGCGATGCGAACGGCTGCTTATTATTTCATTACTCCGGGGATGAGGAGTGGTGGGAATGGCTCGAAATGGCGCAGCTGATTTATAACGATGGTGAGGTATACACGACATAAAAAAGTATGCCTCGCTAGACACGAAAAGCGATGTAATGCTGAGCGTTATCGTATTTTCGGGGCGAATAAAACGAACAGACGACGTACTAAGATCGTTCTTGGCTTAGGGTAAAACGACATCGCCCTGCAACGTACAAGATGCCGAGGACGTTACCGACTAATGATATTTTAAAAGTCTTCAAATTCGTTTTCATAGTAACACGTGGAACTCTTTTTTAATTTCACCTGTTCGATCTCCGGGAAGTTGCTGGTGTCGCCGGGCGACGGGCAGATGGGCACGAAGGGCGCCAGGCTCCGCTGGTGCAGCACGGACTGCCAGCACACGTCGTTGAACCAGGGGTGGCTCTTTATGTCGAAGACCCCGCTCTTCAGCGAGCCCAAGCGCTTCGTGGGATCGACTTGCAGGAGACCTTTCACTAAGTTTTTGCAATCGGGGACCAGGCTGTCCGGACATTTGAAATGCCCTTCTAAAATTTTTTCGTAGAGCTTGCTGGGGTCCGACGCGAAGAACGGCGGGAAGCCCGCCCCCATCTCGTAGACCAGCACGCCCAGCGCCCACCAGTCTACGGGGAACGAGTAGCCCTTCGACATGATGACTTCGGGCGCCAGATATTCGGGGGTGCCGCAGAGAGTCCACGTCTTCTTCTTCACCAGTTTGCAAAATCCGAAATCGCACAATTTAATGTAACCGTTGGTATCGACCAATATGTTTTCCGGCTTTATGTCTCGGTGCACGATTTCGCAGTGGTGCAGGTATTCGACGCCCAGCACCACCTGGCTGGCGTAGAACTTGGCCACGTGGTTCGCCAGGCTGCCGAACTTCTGTATGTAGGTGAACAGCTCCCCGCCGGCCAGGTACGGCAGGATGAAGTACAGGTAGACGTTGTCTTTGAAAGCGTTGTCCAACGACACGAGGAACGGAAATTGCACACTCTGGAGTATCCTCTTTTCTAATATGACATGTTTGATGTGCTTCCTGTCGACGACCACTTTTTTTTCTACGACCTTCATGGCGTGGTAGGTGAACGTGCTCTTATCCCTCACTAGAAAGACTTCTCCGTAGGCGCCGTTGCCGATAGCTTTTATTCTGTCGTAGTCTTCGGGCGCCCGGTCGGAGCCGAGGCTGTCTTCGTATCGCTTGTGAAATTCGGATTTCAACATATCCAGATATCTCCGGTGGTCCTGGTGGTTGTTACGGGTATAGTTCTGGCGAGCCATGTGCCCCGCGACGCTTTCTACATCGAATATCCCATTCAAAGTTGTACAAAATCACCTCACAAAATAAATATACAAATTTATAAAAGACATAATGATCGTGTCGATCCACCGATATTATGACAGCGCGACAGCGACGTGACGTTTGACAACCCAATTTTAGTTTAGTATTGCCCCCGATTAAGAAGTGAAATAAATATATTGAATTGATATTCGTTAAAAGCTCATCGTCGGGCCCCCCCTTACTTCTGAGCCGATCTCTGCATCTCATAATGCTCAACGTGAGAGCGGCGTCGATAGACAACTTTTGAAGCGAAACCTTTTCGGTGGTTGTGTCGCTGTGTCGTCGTGAAGGAGCGAAACAATTGCTGCGACTGTCAAGTGTCAAGTGTCCAACTGCGAAGCCGCTCGCCGCAGGGTCTCGAGCTGATTTCGCGAGAGAGCGTCGAGGCGATGGCGGACGAGGCCAAGCGCTACGCGGGCTCGCCGCGCCCGGGCGGCTACTCGCCGGCGCGCCAGGAGCAGTACGGCCAGTACCTGCGGAAGCTGCACCAGGACTTCATCGAGACCTGGAACGACAAGTCGCCCGACAACTCCAAGCTGGGCGACTTCGAGAAGGAAAAGGTGCTGGGCACCGGCGCCTTCGGCGTGGTGTATCTGGCCAAACACACCAACACGGGAAGATACTACGCGATGAAAATGCTAGAGAAGGAGAAAATTGTGAAATTGAAGCAGATCGAACATAGTTATTATGAAAAGAAGATTCTTTGCGGTCTCAACTTTCCGTTCTGCGTCTACATGAAGTACTTCTTCAAGGATAACGTGTACCTGTACTACGTGTTGCCGTACGTGCCCGGCGGCGAGATGTTTTCGCACTTGCGCAAGCTCGGCAAGTTCGAAGAGATGTCCTCCAAGTTCTACGGCGCTCAAGTGGTCCTCGCCCTGGAGTATCTGCACGCTTGCGAGCTGGTCTACCGGGACCTGAAGCCGGAGAACATCCTCATCGAGAGGACCGGCTACATCAAGTTGACAGATTTCGGCTTCTGTAAGCTGATCCGAGGTAGGACTTGGACCCTCTGCGGCACCCCCGAGTATCTGGCGCCCGAGATCATCCTGAGCAAGGGCTACGGCCTGTCCGTGGACTGGTGGTCTCTCGGCATCCTCCTGTTCGAGATGAGCGCCGGTTACCCGCCCTTCTATGCGTCCGATCCCATGAGGATCTACGAAAAAATTGTCTCTGGCAAATATCGAGCTCCGAATCATTTCTCGAACGACCTCAAGGACCTCGTGGCGCGCATACTTCAAGTGGACACGACGAGACGTTTCGGGAATCTGAAAAACGGCGTGCTCGACTTCAAGAACCACAAGTGGTTCCGGGAGATCGACTGGGACAACTTGCTCAACAGCCGCGTGCCGGCGCCCTTCACGCCCAAGATCCGCTCGCCCGGAGACACCTCCTACTTCGAGAACTTCGACGACGAGAAGATCAAGGAGAGCCCCGTCTGCCTCTACGGGGAGGAGTTCGCCGACTTTTAATTTATACCTCGTTCGCCACTACTTTTAGTGCTTTGTATTCGGTCGCGTCGCGGCGGGGATTTTGCGATTGAGTTTCAGCTGAACGTCGGTCAGTATCATTTTAAGTTTCGAGAGTCGCGCCTGCTTTGCTTGTTTAGTAGCTAATTATATTAAGTAAAGAGCATTTTTTACAAACGTTTGTATTTATTATTTCAAAACGATTTCTCAGGATGTCCCGATTCGATTTTTATTTCAAAGTGTTAAAAACCAAAATGCCCGAACGATGCTGAAAGAATTTATTGCACCACGGTCTCTTTGTAACGAATCACTCATTGTAAAGTTTAAATCTATATTTCCTGGCGAAATGTAATATCTGTAGAATAGACGGCGATCCCTTTTTAACTTGTAAACAATAATTAGGAACTAATGCTGTCGAAAACTTAAAGAGCGCGTACTGCTCGACACGACGAATAAAGTCGTCTGTAAAACTGATGCGGGACAAACCCGGTGAACAAAAAAGCCGCTCGGTCTGCGACCGTCGAGCACTGTGTCCTGGTGCTCGGTCGATTACGATTTATTAGATTGTTATTGTTGACAGGTTGTAGCTTCACTCGAGTGATGATACGGTGCCTGGTCACGGCGGAAGCGTCCCGCCGTTCCCGAACGTAACATATCAGAAACTGCAATTCGCCAAATATTCCCAGCCAGGAATCGATCTCCGGGCGACCGCTCGCATCGATGCCAATTCCTTACAAAATTATTAAACGCTGGAACCGTCCGTCGAGGAGAGTCGCCAGTCGCCCCGTGTCCGGTGGCTGCGGAAAGTCGGGCTGCTCAGTGCTCAGTGCTCGGTGCTCGGTGTTCGCTTCTCGGCCGTCCGCGAGACGCGAGTCGGTCGCAGACCTCAGCCCTCAGTGCAGAGCGGAGCGCGGTCGGGAGCGCACGCCCGGTCCCGGGATACTTTCGAGCGCTCGCTACGCACTTCGCCGACGACGGTGCCGTCGATGTGTAGCCGCAGAGTCCGTGCGCGGTGACCGTCGCTGCGGCTTTCGTCGGACGCCCGGAGGCTTCCCTGCCACGAGCCGGTCGAGCTTCGCGAAGATTTAATACACAAGTAAGCACCTTTACGAGATGCTGACGTTACACCGTTTACTTTGGAAAGTACATTTTGACACGTTTTGCCCAAAAAGCGAATACACGACGATCGTTCTTCGTTACATGGACTTGTGAGCGTTGCAGTCCCGTTCGGGTTTTTTGTACTTATGTAACTTAACGCATTGCAGGTTTTCACATGTAAATCAGTTGAGTGTTCGCGAATGGATAAAGTAGATTTGTTGTAGCTAGAAAACGACCGTTTGAACGTTAAGCCTGCTCACTTATCGCCGAAGCGGTGTGCCCTATTTCGACACGATCTTTGCAGGCAGTTGTAGCGCGATGAAAAGAAATCACTATTACTTATACACGTTGGACTCATTTCGTGTAACTTTTATCGACTCAATTTTCGACTTTTTGGGATGATTTTTATACTTTTAAAAAGTGAAATCGTTTCATGGGATACTCTCATTGTGACTAAAGGTATAACCTGTTATGAAATAATACGAAAAAAAATAATGCGTGTTTCATTACCCAGTAGTAGGAATAATAGTATGAGATAGTGAAAATTGGAAAGGAGCGTTTAAATGTTCAGAATGTTACGTTATTCAAGAAAATAGTGCATTTTCTAATCGAGTAAATTGTTATTAAAATAATAAACAAGACACTTCGACGGCGAAATACTCAGAAGGTATAGCTGACCAGATCCGGCCTTAATCTGATATCAACCAAATGCCCAAACAGAAAGTACCCGAAGCTATACAGCCAGCGAAAATAGCCCACCGGTGGCCATATGAGAACCGGTGGCTTTCTGCTAATGAAGCGAGTGTCAGATTTCGCGTCCGCGGGGAGCGATGCGATGCTCTCGCTACAACGGCGCCGCCGATTCGCCCCCGTGACCTACAGGGCGCCGCGTCGATACCGCCGTGGCGTGGCCGCCGTGGCCGGGCTCGACGCCGTCGACGGTCCATCGTTCCCTGCCAGAGACGGCCTGCATGCTTAGTTGTATCAATTCTCGCGGTGCGGTCCTGCATACATTGAATAGCATTGATACAGCAAAGGGAGCGTATTTGTCACGCGTTCAAGTTGAGAAGGTTCACAAACGGGTTGAGCATACGCATTTTTAATAAGATGCCCGAATCACTTCTGAGTCTGCCTCCACATGATTTTAACAAATATGTTAACAACATCCTTTTACGAAAGGCATACTTTATTGTTGAAGATTATTTAAGTGACCTACAAGAATTATATTTAAAGGAGTAACCGCTGCTTATTGCCGGTTTCTTCTCAGCGGAATGATCTTTCCGAACCGGTGGTAGATATGTTACCAACGGATAAACTACTGAAGATTGCTTTTGAGGCAACTGAATAAAGAATATTTTGATTTTGAAAACGTAAAATTACTAACCCTGAAGAAATAAGGCGATCAAATCTCACGTAACATAAACAAGTTAAATCCTTACAAATTCTAGCAGACTATTTTAAATTAACGATATTTAAAGCTATCCGCTCCCACAACAAACTCCGAGAAGAGGTTTAAGAGTCACTTAATTACTTACATATTATTAATATCTGGATGTTCTGGTTTTCATGAAATACGGAATAAGTAAATAAATGAAAATCCGTCGTCTCCCTTGTCACGATTCGGACGTGTTGTACGAATCAATTTGGAGGTGTTCGATGGGCGCGGCGGCGTCGCGGGGATTGTTTCGGGGAAGCACTTCATCTTCGTTATCATTAAATCAACGTTCATGCTACAAATGTTATTCCCCGTTTTTCGTTTTTATGACTAGCCTTCGATGGCAGTAGGGCACCGGCTCGCTCCGTAGGTGTGTTCGTCGGGAACGATGAGGATAGAAATTGTAGGGATCGGTATCAAGTCCATAACCGTAACAAGCAATGAACCATTCAGTATGGCAACTCGCACCGTTAACCTTCATTCGGTTGTCGTAGTTCGCACGACACAGCGCTTGCAATGTCAGATGCGTATGATTAGTAAGACGAAACGAAAGCACGGTCGCAGGGGACGGCGAGGCGCGCATGGGGCGCTTCGTAGCAGCAGCGTGGACGGCGTGTCGAACGACTCCTCTGTTGCAGCCGAGAGAGCGAGCCCGAAACGGGTGATGCGCCAGCGCCGCGGCTAGGGCGCCATGGCCAAGGCGACGCCGGCGCCGTGGGAGGCGGAGGCGCTGCTGGGGACTCCGCCGCCCGCCTCGCGCTGGGAGCGGCTGGTGCCGCGCGCGGCGCTGTCGCACGCGGGGCTGTTCGTGGCGCTGATGCTGTACACGGCCGGCGGCGGCCTGGTGAGCTACCGGCACCCACATGTCGGTGACTTTTGCGGCCGAGCTCGATGTCCTCGCTCAGTGCAGCGGCGGTCGATCGCCACACCCGATCGGATGACTCGTGCGCTCACGGCACCGGAGTATCTCGATCGGCTGTGGCATCTGCAGTTCCACAGGTTCTGCAGACGTCGTGCGCTCGGCGGGTTTTAGCGTCCCGTCCCTTATTATGCCTGCCGTAGAAATATACCGATAGAAATAAAATCTTCCGGCTGATTCCCATCCGCTAATATGGAGACGGCGCGACAGCGGTGGTCGAGGAGGTTTAATTGCTTTCTGTTGTGCGAGCATCTCACGAGAAACACCTTTACATTTATGACGCACAAAATCACAATTCAATTCTTGAGGTAACTAATGTATTTAAAACGATCAGAATAAATTCTATTTCCGTCTGTATAATTTTCCAATTACCGCATTGTATAATCGGATTTTGAGAAGATAAAGTAAATATAGTGAACTATCCTTGAAATGAACATAAAAAGATGGCGGTGTTGATCATTCTTTGTGTGTCAACGAGTCGATTACGGTTTTATGTCAACGAATTCACACAAAACCCCCACCAATTATGTCATACATTGCTCAAGAATCACTCTACCTGATGGTGAATGAGCACGGAATTACATTCGGATCTTTGTTTTATAATTAGTAAGGAGTAACAACCGCTCGCCAACGTTGTGTTCAAATCCCAATTCTTTTTTATAAAATACGGCTGGGATTGCTTTTAAAAAGCGACATTACCTCTAAGGTGGTTCGTACCATAGGTGCCCAGAGATTTTTTTTAACATTACGGGAGCCATAATTCTAAAGCGCTCGTATGAGCCTCGAACTGGCTACGTTGTACTTTTACCCTCATCATCAAAATATTGACAGGCTACAAATCAAATTGTGCCCACACGAATAAGCTACGATTACATATTAGATTGAAAGAGAATTGTTGTTTTTTCTTGAAAAATAATATTCGGATGGATGTCATCAGTTGTCAGAAACGTGAGTGATGGCAGACGTCGGTCAACTGTAAAAATGTAGGGAGACGATCGACACGTGAACCGTGTTTTGCTTTATTACGGTTGCGGCGAAGTTGTTCGACTTCATCACACGGATACTGCTCGGTCTACGGTGAACTGCTAAGTATATTGTCGAATAAAAATGATGATATTCGACAGAAGAGAAGAGAAACCGGAAGCTTACTCTTACGAGCTGCACGTCAATCACAACCGGTATTTGGACGCCTTGAGGTACGAGTTCACCAACCGCTACATGGAAGCGAAAAAATACGACAAGTCCGTGGAGGACTTCGACTTGGTCAAAGTGATAGGGATCGGGTCTTTCGGCACGGTGTTCTTGGTGCGCGACAAGTCCACCTTCGAGTACCATGCGATGAAGGCGCTCGAGAAAGCCCAAGTGATGAAGAAGAAGAACCTCAAACAGTTAACGCTGGAAAAGAAAATCTTGCAGAGTATAACGTTCCCGTTTTTGGTGTCCCTGCAGTTCTGCTGCAAGGACAATCTGTACGTGTACCTCGTGCTGCCCTTCGAGGCCGGCGGCGAGCTGTTCACGTTGATCCGCAGAATGGGAAACCTGTCGGAGCCGCTGGCGCAGTTTTACGCGGCGCAAGTGGTCCTGGCGCTGGAGTACCTGCATCACTGCTGCGTGGTGCACAGAGACGTCAAGCCGGAGAACATATTGCTCGACGAGTCCGGATATATCAAACTCGGCGATTTCGGATTCGGTAAAATAATAAAGAACCGAACCTGGACTATATGCGGCACGCCGGAGTACATCGCGCCGGAGATAATTCTGTCCAAAGGCTACACGTACTCGGTGGACTGGTGGTCGCTGGGCATTCTGATCTACGAGACCATCGCCGGCCACCCGCCCTTCTACCACTCCGACACGATGAAGCTGTACGAGAAGATACTGACGGGCGTGTACAAGAACCCGGAGTGCATGACGCCCGCGTGCAAATCGCTGATCAAGCACCTGCTGGACGTGGACCCCACCAAGCGCTACGGCTCGCTAAAGGCCGGCGTGTACGACATCAAGAGCCACGCCTGGTTCCACGAGACCAACTGGCACATGATCCTGCACCAGAAAGCTTTCCCGCCCTTCGTGCCGGTGTGCAAAAATATCGGCGACGCGGTCAACTTCCCCGACATGGGGGAGGGAAAGCTCCAGAGGGCTTCCGTCTGCGCCTACGAGAGGGAATTTGAAAATTTTTAGCCGGATTATAGCAAAGCCACATCGCAACCGAACACGAGCGATGCTCGCGGCCGATCGTTGAATGTGAACCTTCGCGAGATCAAATACCAGTCAATAGTCATACTCGTTTTGTACTTTTATTTCATTCAAAGCAGTTGACAATACAATAGTCTGTATTTCTGTAACGTATCATTCTTCTTTCACAATTTCTCTTCCGCTTCCGTCTCTCGGCCGCAGCCGCATTCGGGCTGCGAATCGAGCCCTATATATTTAATATTAACCAAATCGGAGGCGCAGGTCCGTGTCGAGTTAATATGCTCTTCTTTTAAAAACACATGGCGAATTAATGATCATCTACAATGAGGAAGGAAGCGGCCGCGGGGCGCTGATTTTTGAATCGACTTCGTGTTTCGCAATGCATTTCGGTCGGCATCGGCGCAGGCTTCGGCGGTCGGTCCCGAAGGTGGTCGTGCGCAGGTGTTCCGGGCGCTGGAGTACCCGGCGGAGATGGCGAAGCAGGAGTACCTGCGGGAGCGGCTGCTGTCGGAGCGCTGGAACCTCATCCGCGTGGTGGCCGACCACGGCGCCAACGGCAGCGAGCACGTCAGCCTGGAGAAGGTGCTCAGCGACCAGCTCGCCGTCTACGAAAAGGTGCGCAGTCGCGGGCCTCGCTCGGGGCCAGATAGGGTCGTGGCCGACTTGCAATGTACAGTTTCTTTTCTAGTTCGCGGCAATGTATGGAATCGCATCATTCGCTGCGAATGAATCACGTCGAGGGCCATTATAAATACCCCGCGGCCGGATGCCGGTAACCGACTGTTGTACAAGCATCGTGACGCGGCTCAGAGCTCTCTTACTCTCTTCGACACACGAATATTTACGTTTCCCTTTCACACAGAAATGATGTCGGCATTCGCAACTTTCAATGTATTCTTAACCTTCGCATGTCCAAGACGCGAAGTCTCGTGTTCGAGTCCCGGGTCGGGCGAACTCGAAAATCAATATTGAGTTTTCTCTTAAGATATTCTCGACATTTAATCGATCGAGACTCGACAATGGCAAACTTCCGCGTGAAGAACCGTATTGGAACCCGAGCCATTTGTAACGCGTGCGAGTATCTCCGCGATGCGTTTTGACGCTCGCGTGTGCGGCGCAGGTGCTGGAGGAGGCGTCTGGCGGCGGCATCGCTCTGGAGATGGAGAAGAACTTCCCCCCGCTGGAGGAGAAGTGGAGCGTGCTGCAGGCCGTCTTCTTCTCCTCCACCGTGCTCACCACCATAGGTGCGCGCGACCGACGGGGAGCCGGTCCTCGCCGGAAGCGCGCACCAACAGCCCGTTCGCGTTCGTGAGCAGGCTACGGCAACATCGTGCCGGAGACGTTCTGGGGCCGGCTGTTCTGCATCGCGTACGCGCTCGTGGGCATCCCGCTCACGCTCACCGTCATCGCCGACCTCGGGCGCGCCTTCGCCACCGCGCTGTCGCTGGCCGCGCGGCAGCTGCCCGCCATGCCCAGTGAGTGCCGCCTCGTGTTGCGTGTGTTTATATGGAACGGGGAATACGACGGAAATAGAAGTGCGAATGGACGCGGACCGCTCGCCGAGCGGTACGCGTTGGCACTTCATTACGCGCAATCCGAATACCCGCTCGCCCGACGCCCGACGCCCACGTCCCTGACTTCCTCCGGCTGCCGAACGCATTTGTGAGTGTTCCGGGTCGTAAAAATATTGGGCGTCGGGCGATCGCTTCGACTGCTTTAACTCGCTGGAACTGCCAAGTAGTTCCCTCTGGAACCGAAACCACCCGCGCGGCGCAGAGTGGTGCCGCCGCGTGTCGGGCGGCACGCCGGTCGGCCAGCGCTCGCTGTACGCGCTGTGGGCGGTGTGCTTCCTGTTCCTGTACCTGTCGGCCGGCGCCGGCCTCTTCAAGATGTGGGAGGACGACTGGACCTTCTACGACGGCTTCTACTTCTGCTTCATCACCATGACCACCATCGGGTTCGGCGACCTCGTGCCCAGTGAGAGCTTCCGTCTTCCTCGCTCGTTCGATGGCTCGAGACGACCGCCGGCATCTCGCGCTCCCGCCCCCTTGCAGAGCGGCCGAAGTACATGCTGCTGTGCACGCTGTACGTGCTGATCGGACTGGCGCTGACGTCCACCATCATCGAGCTGGTGCGGCGCCAGTACGCGCGCTCGTGGCAGCAGCTGCGCGCGCTGTCGGGCCCGCTGGCCGACACGCTGCGGCGGCTGGGCGACGCGCGGCGCGGCGTGGACGTGGCGGCGCTGCACTCCGACCTGCGCCGCGTGCTCACCGTGGTGAGTGCCGCCGAGTGGCGCCGAGGGAACCCACCCGCGACCTCGGCCGCTCGATAACGTTTGCTCTGTTCCATGGCGAAGAAAAAACCGGAGGGCGGAGCGGGCCCCGAATCGGTGAGTGGCCTGCCTCGTCGGCGACACGGTTCCCCTATGGGTCAGCGCAGCCGCAGTAGGCACCGCGCTTTCTAGAAGCCGCTTTCGTAGGCCTCGAATATCTGTACGCATTTCGCCTATCGGCTTCCGCTCGCCACCGTCTGCAGCTCCTCGCTTAGCACGCTGCGGCTCTTCGCCGGAAGCCGCGAGTCGTCATTCATTACTTAAAGAAAAGGAATCTCTTCGAGATCGAGAAATAAGAACCGGCTCGTTTTAAATTGTCGCTCTGCTTTTATGCACTTTAACGTAGCATACAGTCGTCGCTCGTATTAGATCCAATTTAATATTACACGCTTATTTTCTATTCCCATCGTTACGCCGACATTCACGACGGAATGACAATATGAAATATCACGACGAGCGCAGCCGGGCCCGAGATGCTCTACCCCAGTATTAATTACTCAGCGCGTTGACTACTCACCGAAGCGCTCGCGGGCTTCGGTCGCCACCTATAACGATATGTGGTGACGACGAACCTTTCTACAAAAACTTACAATCGAATATTCATTGCGCCGCGGAATGTTTCGTAGTACGACTCTCGCGTGTTGGACTCGTCGAACGGCTCGGAGGGTGCCGTCGCGTGAGTTTTCCTTGACGCTCCAAAAGATTTTACTCATAAATTTATTTACCTATTGTTTTATTTTAAGTTCAACATTTCCGATGTCTGGAAACCCGACGGAAATATAGTTGACACAATAAACTGTTCGTTTCCACAAGTGGTCCCGGAACGAGCGCCTCTCTGCGTCCGTTCCGACAGCGACCCTCTACTACGCCCGAGATAAAAGAAACGCGACCCTCACCCGTGGCGCAGCAGGGGAGGGGAATGGTGTTGTTTGCCAGCAGCCGCTCACCCTGGCGGGCCGAGGCCGCGAGAGTGCGACCTACTCGGTTTTAGTGCCTCGTAAACGCGGGACGAGTCCAATCACGCCGCCTTTACTCCGAGGCTCGGGTTTTATTGCCGCCCTCGATCGTTGCGGTCGCGGGTCGTTCCGAGTTCGATACACTGGAACGGCCGAAACGTCCTCGTCCGCCGGCGGAAGACGTGGCGCCGATCAATGTCATGGGATATTGTGCTGTTTCCGATGCTACGTTCGGGACACGCAGACGAGAGGTGCGCCAGCGTTCGCGGCCGGCGATACTTCCGACCCCAACGAATGAATTCCGAACCGGAGGGACCGATTCTCTTATCTATTGAAGGCGTTGCGTTCGAGCGTCTAACTTTAGGGAATCGTCATATTTCGTATCCGATTGCGCAAATTTAGGCATCCGTTTAATCGATGTCGTATCGCGTGGGACGAAGTTTTGCCATAAGTTGGCGGGGGATCTGAGCGCATTACTTGTCGCGTCGAGATAAGCTCCCTGACGACCCGCTTCGGGTGCGCTTCCATTTGGCTCGAGCTCTCTGCCATGTGCGCCTCGATTGATGCGGAAGCGTGGGTGGCAAGGTGCGCTCGATAGAATACACGTACCTCTTACAACATCTTCTGTTGCTTTCGGTACACTTTTAGGAGTAATGTTAATAAAATATAATATACTCGCGAATCGATTCTATTTTCAATGTTTGTTTATATTTATAATTCGCACGAAATCGGTTTTTTCGCCGTACGAAATTCGGTAGTCGTTCTCGAGGGACGAGTTTTAATTTAACCGTTCTATATATATAAAAAGAGCAACTTAATCGTCAAAACGACATCGGGAACTAGAAACCCGCGCGGCCGCTTCTGTTGCGGATCCTCGACACATTGTTTCATAAATCATCGTTTTATCACCGAAAACATTAGCCCCGCCCCCGCAGCGTCGCCGCTTCGATCCCGCGTTAAAGGATTTGCGAATGAAGTATCACGCGGGTACTTTGGGCGTAAGATAACCAAAGGAGCGGTTAAAACGAGATCGAGGCAAAATAATGCGACGAGGGGCGACAAGGGGCGAGGGCTACAGCTGAGAGGTCGCAGGTGACGATGCCGCGGCTGGCGGGGCGCGAGGCGCCGGCCGACAAGCGGCAGCTGGAGTGGGCGGCGGCCGTGGAGGCCGTGATCCGCGACCTGGCGCGCCCCGGGCCTCCCGCGCGCCCGCCCGTGCTGCAGATCGTCGTCTACGAGTCCTCCGTGTAGCCGGCGGAGGCCGCCTCCTCCGTGCGCGACGCACGCTCCGAGGCGGACCGGGCGTTTGGGAAGTTTCCTTTGCCACCTCATTTTATATATTTTTTCACTTTAGTTACGCGCGACGATGGTCGCACTAGAAACCTTGCGCCCTCGAGAGCCGTCGCCCGCGCCTCGACCCGAGCTCCGAACCGCCGGCCGACTGAGCGCGAACGCACCAACTGGTCACTTCAGGGCGAGGGTTTTCAGTCGTGTTCAAAGTGGTGCTTCTATGTTTAGATATATGTTGTTTGATGTTATTTAATGGGCATGTTCAAAATCAGTCGTAAGCTACGAAGAAGATAAACGATATGAATAAGCGTAAAATACATTTCTATCGGCGCGCTGAGCCGCTCCATCTTCAGAGGTCGCACCGGCGATGGCTCCGAAGAAAATAATGAATGGTGATCGATTCGTTTATCGGTATATATCTAAATTTTTTCCTAATATTTTATTGTTCTTTGCTTTGTTATCGTGTTGGGGCGATGTGTCCTTCGATCGAAGGCCTGTAGTCGTGAACTGCGAGCTCTGATGATTTATTTGTATATATATATATATTTCTGTTCATGATTAACTTGTTAAAATTTCATCAACGTTGTTCGTCGATGGCAGGCGCGGAAGTACTGACTATTGTCTGCTTTGAAATGTGATATCACTGTCTCCCGACGACCTGTAATATTATATGATATCAAACTTTTTTTAAATCATGACATCTGATGTCGAAGAAGTGTGTATCGGCTTTTCTGTCGATTGAGGTCGTGGCGAGTTTTGTATGCACTTTGTATTATTATACGAATATATGTGATTAAATCGCTGGAATGCTCTACGGATTAATACGCTCGTCTTCGCATTGCACAATATTTCTCCCATTTTACGCTCTCAGTACTTTTAATACGAATAGCGAGAAATACAATAAACTGCGCTGTAAATTATGTTTTATGTGTTACTCTAAGTGACGTCCGATATTGCCGGCTTTCGTACAAATCATTGTCGAGGGCGTCGCGCGCAGCACCCGCGGCGGCGGCGCTCCCTCGGGAGAGGAGGTTCGCGTGCGATGCGATTTGCACGTTCGTCCGTCTTCGGGACGTCACCGTTGTGACAATGTTAGTAGGCGAGGTCGCTAGCGGCGCTAATAAACTACTTTGGTTAATTATTGAGGCGTTTTATTTTTTGACCCACGGGTCGTGCCACTTCGAAGGTGAGCCTTCGGAGGCCGGCCCCCCTTCTTGCGCAGTCTCGGACAGATGTACGCCGGTCGATTCGGGCGGCGCGGGTTTTTATAGAATTCCGATGGCGATCTATATCTGAACATCTATTCGCGATCGGCAGTAAAACGCAACGCGACTGTTCATCGCATTCCCGCCGCCTCGCGCATTCGTACATCGCGGTTTAATGGCGCAATAAAGTACATGCCGATGTTTGTGTAATATCAATCATTTATGGCGTAAACACCGGCCCTCGGCGCTCGGCCGCTCGCGTCGCCCGCCAACGAGACCGAGTGGCGACCGGATCCCTCCCGCCGAACGAGCCAAGGGCGAAACCTCCATCCGCCACGATGTCACTCCGGCGTGCGAACCGGCAGGACGATCTCTGAATCTTAACGGTGCGTCGAATATATTGAAGCAGGTGCAAGCTGCCGACCGGCGCGATGCGTCACGGAGACACGCTCAGTACGAATACTTATTGTTTATCGAAGGATTATTTATCGCTTTCACGTAGAGAGCTTTTTGAATAGGCGTCGATCGATTCGTCGACGACGAACTCACCACGGTTTCGTAAAACTATTTGTAACGAAAAGAACGTATAAATAATATTGTATTTTGTCTGCGAGCGAACCGCGCTTTACACGGTGTAATATGGAGCTGCCTTGTCAGCGTCGCGATTATTTGTACGTTGAAAATATTGGTTAACCGTAATGAAACCGCGCTGTGGATTAACAACGCGAGGAAATAAGAGATCGAATAGAGGAAGTGGAGGCCTTAAATCGGTCGTCGTGTACGAATGTGTCGTTACCGATAACGACCGCGCGGGCGTTAACGAGGCGGAGGCGTGCATGTGGCACCATAACTGACAGTACCACATTTATTTCGTACAAATCATAGTCGTCATATTGGCCATTGGAAGTGAACCATCGCAAGGAAGGATTCCGGGCCACTCGCCGGGCGTCGTTTCCTAAAGAGTAGGATCGTTCTGCTGAAACGAGCCGAGCCCGGCGGGAATCTTAGCTCGTTCGTTGAATTTGTATCACTTCGCAGGGAACCTTCCGCTGCGCTCATCGACGCGCCCCGGCGTCTCTGGCGGAGCGGACGTTGCGAGTTGCGACGTTAACTGAATTGTATCAATAGGTTACGATGCGATGACTTTATCCACACGAGGTGTATTTATGTATATATATGAACCTGCGGGTTATAAATTTACCAAAATGAATACTTCACTTAAGTAGTAAGATGCGCAAATTATCAATATAAGAAAAACTAAGGATTAAAACTAAAGAAATAATTAGACCGAAAACACTTAATTATTATTATATTACTAGGCGTTTAATTGTTTCATAATAGACAACGACCGCCGTCCTCAACCGACGATTAGACAATTATTCCAATATATAATTAGATGATTAGTCCGAATAGGTAATGACGCCACGCGAGAGTCGATCGCTTTTAGTCGGCCGTTCGTGACATATAACGGCACTGGCGTACGGCTCGGGGACGGCCGAATCTCGGGACGTCTCCTCGCGCAACATGGCTCCGGCCTCCGCGCAGACTGCGCTGTTCGAGCGGGCGCTCGGCGCGGTGCGGCGCCACGTCGCGCCCCTCGGCCTGCGGCTGCGGCGCGCGAGCGGCGACGCCGGCGCCGGCTGGCGGGGCGGCGCGCGGCCGGCGCTGCTCGCGCTGCACGCGGCGGCGCTGAACGCGGCCGCGGCGGGCATGGCGGCCTGGCTGGCGGCCGCGCTGGCCGCGGGCGAGAGCTTCGCCCGCCTGTGCTATTTCGCGCCGTGCGCCACGCTGTGCGTGGTGTGCGACGTCAACGCGCTGCGCCTGCTGCGGCGCGGGCCCGCCGTCTCGGAGCTGGTGTCGTCGCTGAGCGCGCTGGTGGCGGCGAGCGCCGCGCTGCGGCCCGCGGACGAGGCGCTGCTGCGGCGCCGCGTGCGCGCGTTCTCGGCGGCGGTGGCGGGCCTCGACGCGTGCGCCGCGCTGGGCGTGGCCGCGTTCGCGCTGGGCCCGCTGTGGCGGCCGCGGCCGGCGCTGCCGTTCCTGCTCGCCTACCCCTTCGACTCGTCCGACGGCCGGCTGTGGCCGCTCGCGTACGTGCACCAGATATGGGCGGGTGAGTGGCGCCTAGGATTGCGACGGGCGCTTTTCGTGACGCACGAGTTCTCGTCTCGCTTTCAGCCGTACTGTCGTGCTTGACGCTGCTGACGCCGTGCTACCTGTGCTACGCCTGCTGCACTTTTATCATATTTCAATTCCACCTGCTCCACGGCGACGTGAGGCGCGTGGTGCCGCCCGCGGCGCACCTGGCCACCTACCGCCCGGACGAGCGCTCGAAGGCGGCGTTCGTCGCTCTCGTAGATCGTCACAGAAAACTAATACGGTACGCCGACGTCTAATATATACTATAGAATACTTCTTTGCCATATTTCTATTTGAACTCGGTGCGACCGTCGAAACTTCAATTTATTTTATTTTTATTATTGCTAAAAGTTTAGCGCTCGACTATGATCTTATCTAACGGTAAGTGATGATAAAGTCGAAGGTGGTAGCGAGCTAATCTGGTAAAGGCGATATGCCACTTATGGTTTCTACACAGCATCGCACCGGAACACGAATCTCTTCGTTTGGCGGCGATTCGTCTTTACTGATGGGGTATATTTTATCGATATGTATATAGTATAAAAATGCCACCCGGACCACTCGCAGATGTTAATACGGAGCGTTGTCTGATAAACTTTCATCTATTGCGCGTCGCCCGCCCGAAACGAAACGAAATGACCCTCGTCGCCGTACGAAAGATGACGAGGAAGTTGTGGTTGCAGGTGCGTGGATCTGATGAAAGAAATATATTCGGAGTCCAACCTGCTGAATGCGGTGACGAGCTCCATACTGATCTGCCTCACGGGCTTCAACGTCGTGGTATCCAAATTACACACTCGCACATAATAATAAGCACAGACAGTGAGCAAAGTATCGCATTCATTAAATCCCTTTTTTGTACTGTATACCTACATAGAGGGTTATAAGACGAAAATATCTGGCGTAACTTCCACGACGACGACGACGACCTACATAGACATCATCTCATTAGAGTCGTCAGTCATAATCATTAGGCGAAACCGAAGCGACGACGACGAAGTCAATCAAATTAAAAAAAAAAACACGATTAAAACGGAGTATTATTCAATCGAACGGTTGAGAGGCGATCGCGCTTCTGTCGTGGCGCTGCTCCGAGTGAACGGTATTACTCATAATGTTCTTAACGAAGCGCTCTGGGTTTCGCATCGTCGTCGCACTCCTCCCGGAGAGGGTTGGGACTCGGGAGTGCGACGTCGAGGCCGTGTTGCAGGCGGCGGACGACTTGGCGCTGGCCGTGCCGTTCCTGCCCTTCCTGCTGATGGCTCTGCTGCAGATATTTTTCATTTGTTATTATGGCGACTGTATCGTACAATCTGTAAGTACGTATACCTATATTCTTTACCTATCTCCATCGAGGCCAGCTCTAAAAGCTCGACAGAGTACGGTTTTATCAAATTCATACAAAGGCTTTATAAAAGAAGCATAAGTGTAGTCGTATTCTATGTAAGTCTACTGTCGCAAGGGTGTCTGTGAAGTAACTCAGGGTCTCCCTGAAAACCAGCGTCGCAGCTTGCTGTGACTTCGAGCTGAGTGGCGAACCTTATTTGCTTCACAGATATATGTTACTTTTTCTCGTATACACTATTTGTTATAAAAAATTGTGAAAAAAAGCAAATGAAATTTTTATCTATCTATCTTTTCGCTTTACCCGCTGGTGTTGTCGCAGAGCGGCGCGGTGGGCGACGCCGTGTACGGCGGCCAGTGGTACCGCGCGGAGCACGGCCTGGCCAGGGACATGATGTTCCTGGCGCTGAGGTGGGTGGGTGAGGCTTTTGTGGTTGTTCGCCGGCAGGCAGTTTATTCGGAGGTGTGTGTTCCACGCGGACAACATCTGCGATGAGCCTAGCCGCTAGAATCCGCAGCTCGATAGTTTAGAGACCGCGACATGCGGCGTCGCCAGCGATGGCTACGGACAGAGACTGGCCTCCGTGGCTAACGGTGCCTCTGTGGCAGGGCGCAGACGCCGTGCCGGCTCACGGCGCTGGGCTTCTCCCGCATCGATTTCAACAAATTCGCTAAGGTGAGTCAGGCGTTTCATTTGATTGTAGAATAACATTGTTTAGACGTGTTCAGACGTGTCGGGGTAGTTGTTTTCTTTTGGAGAACAATCTGTTTTCCTGTCTGATAACAAATAATTCTTCACTTTGAGATATATACATTTCGCTCGATCGAGCGCCGGCCGATAGACGAGTATGTAGTTCATTTGAAGTGTTTTTATTCGGCGGCTGCCCTCGTGCGATCTATTCGAGTACATACGTCGTCTACTTACTCTAATACTACTTATATATTTCACTTCGGAAAAACAGCTTTCTGCGCGATCGATATCTGAACTCGGACCGCTTTTCGTTTCCAGATCTTAGGCACGTCTTGGTCGTACTTCGCTTTGCTGAAGTCGATGTATCGCAAGTGAGGGGCGGCGGTCTTCATAGATCTCGCGTGGAGAGGATCCGGCGCCCTCGGCTGCAGCCAATGACCGGCTCGACCCTCATCCATAAAAGCGGGCGCGGCCGCAGCCGAAATCGGAAACGTTAGGGCGCGCGGTGTGCCTTACAGAGCACACACGCTCGTTCCTCGTTACTCGTTACTCGTTGCCACTCGCGGCAGCACAACGGCCAGCGGGGCACTCCGCGCCTTTCTTTGCTCACAGTTGCCCCATGTTTGGTTGGTTTAGTGGACTTTCACTTAGTATTTTGCTTTCTTCCTCTTTGGCGTACGTGCCCATGCGACACCGTTCAGTAGCTTCTACTTAAATATATATTACTCGATCTACTATAAAATGATTGATTATGATTAGAATCGACTATTTCTGTAAATCGACCGCCCGATTATATTTTCTATCTATCCAACTCTTCTAATTTAGTGTAAAGATGTTGTAAAAATGTTCAAAAAAAATCTATGCACAACAATGTTAAGAGGAATTCAGCTAAAATAAATAAAGTGAGATTGTTGGTCTCGTTTAATTTGAAATCCCTAAGAGATCCGAAGACTCGTTCTGGACGAGGTCGGCGACATCGCGCGTCGGGAGTATTTCGAGTGAGCACATTTCGGAAAAACTGCTCCCCCCACAGCCTTTCTCGCCTCTGACGGATCGCAGCTCGAAGTGTGTACGTTCAGATTATTTCGATGATAATGATAATGTTAATCGCCGACGCACACGTCATGCGAGAGAGCGGTTCCCGTCGCACGCGACGAAACATCGAGCGCTTCCTTTGAGCTCGTTCAACAGCCGATCGTTCAGAGTGTTTGCATTGCGATTTGTCAAAACAATCTTTGAAGTTTATTTACGGCCGTCTTCATCATCGGCATTTGGAGGTCGATGTCGTTCTGTATTTTAGACACGAACGATCGGCACATATTTGGATTTTCTCGCTCGGATGAATGAAACGACAAAATGATTTTCGATTCGACTTTCGGGAAAGGCCGAAGGAACCCCGTGCCTTGAAAGTATTAGTGCACACTGATGCTGCACCGGTTCGCATTTCACCTAGTCGCCCTGATCTTATCGTACGTGATGTAAGTGATCGTAAGTGATGAGATGGTCTAATAGGGTACACCGTCGTACCGGAGCGGTGACCACTTCGCTCGGCGGTACGTTTCGGCCGGTAGGGTGGCAACTAGCGGCGGCCGACGCCTCCCACCCGTACAGACTCGGAATTTTTAAAAATTGCTAAATTTACATTCCCTCCGGGGATGGAACCCGGGACCTCCGCTAGCGAAGTACTGCTCGACATACGTCTCGATCTGATATATTTCGTTCGTTGTGTTCGTTTCGGTTTCGTTGTTCCACGTCGTTAACGATGTTTTCTTTAAACGCCAGTGTACTCGTAATGTCGGCCGTCAAGACAATTGCGGGTAATGAAGTGTCGGCGGCCGTGCCAAATGCTTCGCATTCCTGCTAATGACGCTGCGAGAATACCTGGGCGTCGCGACGCAGCACTGTATATTATACAGGAGCGTATAGTCACCATCAATTAGTATACGACAGATGTGGAGATTGTGCACTTCAATTGGTGAATAATATTTTCGTTTTAGAGCGCAATTGGGACGGGCCGCTCGCTGTGGCGGGGCGCGGTCGAACGTAGCGATACCTTTATAAATAACAATCGACCGTCTAAACGTGGGTTGGCTCGATGACCCTCGGCCCCTCAACTGGAGCGTGGCCCGGCGTCTCCTTCGCAGCAACGCGACTCCGCGACGGCGACACTTTCACTGTAGCTGAACGAGCGTACTCCGCGAGGACAAACGACACAACTAAGAGATCCATTACCTTTCCGATCGCGGGGCACTATTTTGTTTCTATGATTCCCGTCTGACCTCTACCGTCTTCGATGCTGTTTTGGTAAACAAAGATGTCTATGAATAAATTCCCCTCTCTCTTAGTCGGTCCCTCATGTCTGAGGATCGTGGTCAGTATCAGCGTAGCGGATGACTTTTTTCCACTGATTTCTGTCCAGCGTCTCTCTTACCACCGCGTAAAATGTGGAGGACGACGAATTTTTCACTCGGTCTGTCCATCTCGATGGTGAACGGCCGCGGAAGTTTGCCTTCCGTGTTCCCAACCACAATAAGTTTTTCTAAACTTTCGCCGCCTCTACGCATCGTGTGGCCGAAGTGTGAGAGAGTGCGTCGGTGGCATATGGTGGACTACCGAGTCTTTGTATTGAGTTTGTTTAGAATTGAAGCATTGGTGCGTTTCGCGGTCCAAGGTATTCTTAACATTCGTCGCCAGCACCACCTCTCGAATGCACCAATTGTGTGCCTCTCTCTGGCCGGGATGGTCCACGTTTCCACTCCATACAGAAAGATGGGGAACACCAGGGTCAAATTGATGTTTTTTTGGATACCAACTCCTAATTGGGGAGTAAGGGGAGAGCGGAAACAACACGTTTATCCGGCCCTATAGTCAACCTCACTTGTACGCGTCAATGCAAAAAAAAAATCGACGACGGCGATCAGGGGACGCCGTGGTACTCCCTGCTAGATAACGATCGAGGCTCTGGCGAGCGAGCAACGGCGGTATAACCATACCACCGGTCGGGAAACCGACCGAAGAGGCAGCAACGACCTTGGAGTCTAAATAACTTCTAAAATGCTTGGAGCAGAAGGCAACGGGAAACCACTGCTTCTATTTTCCCAAGAAAGTCAGTATGGATGAGTAAATTTAAATCTTTTATTGGAAGAAAATAAATCATTTTACAAATTGCTCTATATGTATATAGATATAGAATAAATTAAAAACATATATTGTAATGATGATGAGATAAAAAAAACGTACACCCGACTGAGTTTGTTGTGGGCTCTTCTCAGATCGGGGCGCGACGGAACCCTCGTAGCTTTAGATTGTAAGTCGTTCTTTAATGTTAGCATCAGTCATTCATTTCAATATTATATGAAAACGATATTTGACGAATCATAAGTGCTGCAATAGGCCTACTCGAATAAAGACACGTTGCCTTTGACTCGAACACCGTTGCATGTATCCGACAACATCTGTTCATTATTGTTCTCACGTCTCCGACATTATTACCCATCATCTGTGAGTCGTTCGCCCATGACGCGTCGGATCGGAACCATCCGCGATCGACGATTAGCCGCGACTCAGCGAATCGTCCTTTGAGGCGCGACGAGCGATCGCCGAATAAATCACCGTCATTCAACGTCAGAGCCCTCGGGCGAGATTCGCGTTACGTGTACGAGCGTATGTGATTACGTTGTTAAAACGGCTTTAATGGAGCATTATAAACGCTCGTTATCCACATGGTCTCCATAATGCTCTTGTAACGCGCTAATCACCGCGCTTAAATAAATACCGTCGAATAAACCTTATTTCAAAACAAGGTCTCGAGAAGAATAAGAGTTGCCGCGAGAGCACTACGCTCGTATTCCGCGGCTGCGCTATTCTCTGCGCGAGTTCCTCATCTCGGCACTCCACTGGATGCGCACACACACACCACTGCACATACGTACTTCGCCTAACGATATGGTCGCAACACCGCGCCATTACAAGTCTTACTTTTAGAAAATTGCTTATATATAATTAGAAGATTTAGAAAAGGCCTATGAACGAGTGGTGAGAAATGAGCTGTGGTCAACGTTATCCACGTATGGGATGAGCGGCTGTCTGATCCAAGCATTGAAGTCTCTCTGTGAGGGTTCTAGTGCTTGTGTCGGAATAAACGGTACGACAGGAATGTGTTGCGCCACCATGGCTGTTCGACATATTCATGGATAACTGCTTGGCAGATTTAAAAGAAAGTATCTATGGGTTAAGAGTGAATGAATTACTCATCGAATGTTAATTTTTGAATGTATATCAAACATTTTAGTCAAAAATGTATTGAACAAGATCATTTTCTCATCAATATTCGAAGCCAAAAATATTGTATCCCAATTAGCATCAGCAAGCTCTTGCAAGAATTTTTATAATCACGCAACACGACTACCGTTGGTTTTGCTTTAAGGGTTCTTATATTGTTAGATAAATATATGAGGTCATAGTAGGAAAGTGCATCAGCCGACAACTGTCCATGCCGCTTTAAATGTGGAATGGAGGAGATCAGCATCAAATGCAGCTGAGAAGGTGCGCAATGAGGAAAGAAGTGTGTAAAAAGGGCTGTTCGTGCGATCTACGATATGGGTCCAAGAGAGTGGCTAAGAAACAAATTCAGAGCAGTGAAAATAATGACAGTTCACGGCGTATGTATATTAGAAAACTTGTACGTCCATAAAAATATTGACTCTTTTAGGAAGAAAAGTGAATGCACCTCACATAACTTAAGAAATAAAAATAAAATTGCTGTAAATTCTAGTAGGCTGCATAAAACTGACAAGTCATTCAAGGGTAACTGTATACGGTTCTATAACAAACTCCCAGAAGAAGTTACAAAAATGTCTCTTAATAAATTTAAATCTTTTATTAAAAGAAAACTAATTGAGAAATCATTCTATAATTTGAAAGAATACTTAGAAGACAAAAAAGCGTGGGAGTGAATGAATTGCTCTATATATATATAGATATAGAATATTTTTAAATTAAATATTGTAATGATGATAACAAAAAAAAAAAAAAGTACACCCGACTGAGTTTGTTGTGGGCTCTTCTCAGATCAGGGCGCGAAGGAACCCTCGTAACTTTAGATTGTAAGTCGTACTTTTATGTTATCATCAGTCATTCATTTAAATATTATATGAAAAAAAAGAGATATTTGACGATTCATAAGTGATGTAATAGGCCTACTTGAGTAAAGATATTTTGACTTTGACTTTGTAGGATGAGAAGGAAGTATGTTCAGATTACAGCTATTCATTATATTAGTTAGTCGTTTAGCTCGTGAGCCAACTTTGATAAGGCAAGTGTTAAAGTCACCCATAATTATTGCGTAATCTACAGTTGGAACATATTGTTCTAGAAGATTTTCAAAAGATGAGAAGTAGTTTATATGGAGAGAGGGGCTATAATATACGCCGAAAAGAAGTTTTGGGTGACCAAACATTAGTTCAATAAAAATATGTGCAGCAGTTTCCGAGTATTGTGATGGAGACTTATCTAATATAGTGTAGGGAATGTGGCTACGGAGATAAATAGCTACACCACCACCGCCTTTACCAGTGCGATCGTTTCGTATCAAGTGGAATCTAGGAATGCAAAAAGAAGTGGAAGGCAAATTAGGTTAAAGAAACGTTTCTGAGACTAGGATAGCATGGATATTACTGTTATCAGAAGAGGACAAAAGATCTGAAAAGTGTGATGGAATGCTTCGAGCATTTATGTGTATAAAGTTAAAATTGTTAGGAAAAGAAGAAAAAGTGTCATTTAGAGATAAGGTTTATGTCTTAAACATGTAGCGATAATTACCGGAAGTGAGGAATTTATCGAGCCGCCTGGGAGCTTTAATCCAAAACGGTGTCTAATTCCTGAGGGATATAACAAAATTACTAAACGCTCTGCTCAACTCACTACTGGAAACACAAATGGCACGAGCGCAAACCTTCCTACATCTATAGAGAATTAAAGATGGCATATCTCTGTACGAAACGACTGGTATAAATATGCCGACTTCTGTGCACTTGTTGAAGCGACTGAAGGCATCGCTTCAATTAGCCACGGTGTTGATCGAGATGGTTGTGGGAGTCTGCGCGGTCACCACTAACAAAGTAGCAAAGAGCTACCCGGCTGACAGCGGCCGCCAAAGCTTCAGTTATAGTTGTAGCCAAACCTTGTCTTGTGACATAAACCTCGCTGAACCCTCTATGTACAGCGATGAAATTGGAACTAATATGGCCCACATTCATTCACTGTACCCACATCTGTCGACAGCGGAAGCAATTCATTGAAATACTGTGAATGTGATTCCGATTACAGTTTCCAGGATAACAGAGAGAACCCAATTAAACAAGATTTAACGGTTTTGATAAATTAAAAAAAATATCGTAATTTACACTTTACCACATTATCACAACTTGCCAAATAATTAAAATTTACTTTAAATTGGGTATAAGCAAAATATGAACACGGATCCTGTCACATTGTTATGAAAGACACATATGTTCCCTTTTCCCTAAAGATAGTTTATTTCGTTTAACTTAGAGTCCTATATTTCAATAGTCTAATTAGAATCTTATAAGAATATTGATCGCAACTATTCCTTTTCGCTAAAAGGCATATAGCTTATTTTCGTTTTAACTTAGAATCGTTTATAATAAATTATAGTTTGTTATTGTATACTTTTATTACCCTTCGTATCGCCATAAATTATAGAAATGTAAATAAATAAAGCACCAATAGGAATACATACTTTATTACCAATAAAGAGTGCCCGATAGCGCCGTTTTCTTGTCACAGTAGTGTACGTTTGCTAGCCGTCGTTGCGGCATATAAGAAGCCCGTTTTGGCGCAAAGTTGTGATTCGCGACTCGACGCCCTATGTGCGCAGACGTGCTTGACGCCGATAGTTTTTATCCGTTAACGATCGTAACAGTTTTTCAATGGCCAGCTCCGAGTGACTCAGACCGTTTGGTGCATTATGTTTTTTGTTTTGTGAATTTTGAACATTCTGCGTCTTTTAATGTTAGTGTGTTGTGTAGGTGATACCATAGTATCATAGTACCATAGTATACGTAAGTACACTCGATTTATTCGCTAGGCCACACCCCGCCACCTAAAGGCGAGAACGCTAGGCACATTTTAGGATAGGTACTCATCCCCCTTTCGAGGCAGTACGGTAAACCGGCCGCGTGGCCTTCCAAGGGCAAGCCCCCACATATGTAGACGCTGCAGCCCATACATACAATGCGTGATTTAATACAGAATAACAGTTCCCAGAGCAGTTCTGGTCGAAGACGGCGACCTAGTGACGGTAGTCCAAAACCTCTCCTTTTGTAAGGTATGTTAATAGATCCACACGCGCTGGTGATAAGTGGACGGTGAGGCGTTTAGCAAGAAGTTTGCTGGTTTTATTTGTTCCTAAATCAGCATATCGTGAGTGGGAGCTGGCGAAGGGGCTCACACATAACTAGTTCCTTATCACATTTAAGCAAGATTCAAGATTGAGCATAAATGTAAGATTGGCCTGTCCTTGTAATATTTTAAACTAGGCAAGAAGACAATACAAAATCTCTCTTGCACAAACATAACAATTATGATACAAATTGCAATTTGCTGAACTCAATGCACTTAAATAATGAAACTTCAATATTAATATTTCTTATATTAGTGAGCATATGTTTCGTTTGGGTCATTGCCAGGTCGATAGTTCATTCAACAGAGCGTCATCTAGTCACGGTGGCTCTTTATACCAAATAATAAATTTTAGAATTTGCCAATTCTTCCTTAACATGCGGTTTCTCATATTCTCACGGGATAGAGAACTACTCGAACAAGACCCCGGAAAACGGTTAGTGTAATTTATAATTGCAAATCACTTACCTGGTCTTCTTCGAAACCACGACACGGCGTCACGATCAACACTTTTGTCCACTAAATATAAAACTCAAGCTTCACCTCGTTGTCTTTTGAGTTTGTTTGATGATCACTTGTACAATTACCTGTTTTTGAAAAAAAACTCTTATTTAGACACACTAAAACGAACAATAAAATATAATTACGAACAAAATTGAAACTAGCATACGCGGGAAACATTAAATACATAATTTTATTTATCCCTTTAATGAGAACAGGCAAAGGTTGTGGACCTTACAGTTTTAAATGACACATTTCCTGTGGATAGCACAGAATTAATAATATACACCGTACAAAATGTTTCAAATTTTAATTTAAATATATTATGTATTAAGACTTTAAATCGAAAAATTATTTACTTAAAATTATCTTTTATCTGTGGCCGTAAAACTTAATTAGTCTCGATTTATATATAATTTTAACATACACAATTAATTAGCTGACGGGGGTGGTTAAAATAAATAAAATACATAATTTTTTTTCACATGCCGAAGAAATCTGTACTGTTTTTGCTGAGGCAAACATCGATGACTATACGGCCTAGTCGTACTCTTTTTCTCGATACACAAGTGTGTTCGAAATTTAAAATTTAGTCTTACTCAATCCAACAAGCCACTGCAATGGAGAGAGGCGTGGATGGAATCTCGGACAGTTTGACTTCAAGTTTCATAACCTAGACGCTAAGAAGGGATTTGTATATATTGTTCCGGAATAATCGCTTACTGCGTGATCTTCAAAACTATTCGCCGTATTGCCGTGTAATTTGGCCTACATATTCCTTTCGCGACCTTGACGCCCATCAAAAATGGGTGTTCTCACGTTCCCACAGGAACAAGAACGAAGCGGGCAAATCCGCGGGGAACTTATAATTCTCGAATCACTTACCAATTCTTACACTACTCCAATCCTCACTGACGTCGTCACACACTGTCTACACTTTTTTACTAAATATTTCAAGTTCACATTTATCTTATTGTTTTTAAAACTGATATCAAATCACTTCGATCTTAATATGTTAACTTGTAACACGTCACATATATGTTAATTTAAAGCTGACAATTCGCGGCGGCAATTCGCGACGTTTACTTTACACTCTCACGAAATTCGAAAAAAGGTTTGATCGGTGTATTTACCTGTTTGAAAAAAAGGCGTATTTAAACATATTAAAATAAACCTCTTATTCAACTTTTATTTAAGGGCTTTCGGTTGTACACTTCAATTTTATTACGTGGAAAATAAAAATTGCCGCCATCTTACTACGTGGGAAGAAATTAATGATATTTTTTAAAATTCTATTTATGCCTTTAATTAGAAAGGCAAAGGTTTTGGATCATACAGTTAAAAATGCGTTCATTAACATTGTATGTATACATTTCCTGTTGATAGCGAAATTTTTATTTGAAACTATCTTGTATTGAATATTTAATGTAATGATGACTTTAAATCGAAAAATTCTATACACAGAAGACATCTTGGCGAATAAACATTGTTAGTCTCGATTTATATATATTGTGAGATATTTATACAACATGTGTATTTAATTAGTTATGTGGGGATTGGTCAAATTATCAAAATAGATAAATTTTATTAATGTATAAAGATATTTTTCCGTTTATTTCACATGCCAAGGAAACCTATACTGTTGTTTTTTGGGAGAGGCAAACATCGATGACCATACAGCCTCGCTGCAGTCTTTTTCTCGATATACGACTGTGTTCGAAACATAACAGTCATACTCAATCCAACAAAGCCTTCAGATTGGCTTCAAATTTGGCTTAGTTGTTGTCACATTTGAAGAATATATTATTTACGGGTACATACCACGATTTGTTGTATGGCTGTAGTTTAAATTATTAAATTGGTTGTCCTCACCGTAAAGTAGACGAGCACTAAATATCGCATCTGCCCATATTGTCTCGGGATCGGTATTGTATATTTTTTTATATTATCGCTGCCAGTTTAGCGCTTGACTGTGATCTCACCTGATGGTAAGTGATGATACAGTCTAAGCGCGCTAATCTGTTAAGAGACGATATACCCCTTACGGTTTCTACACAGCATCGTATCGGAACAGAAATCTGTTTGGCGGTACGTCTTTGGCGGTAGGGTGGTACCTAGCCGCGGCCAACGCCGCTCACCAGTCCACACTCTGACAAATTTGAAAACACAATTTTGTAATTTGGCCGTGGTCTCTGCCAGCAAAGCGAGTACTCGCACAAATGCGCCAGCGTGAAGACCATCGCTTACTGCGTCAAGTTTAAAACTGTTCGCCTTATTGACTTCAACTTCACTTTCACGAACAAGACGCAAAAACGTGTGTTTTCGGGCAAATCTGCTGGTTGTTTCAAATTCTGAAATCACTTACCAGTTCTTTCGCTACACGAGTCCCCATTGATAAATTCACGTTACACTTTATTGTCTTTGAAATATATACTGACTGAGTCACTGGAATCTTAATATATTAACTCGGCGGCAATTCGCGACAACATTACATTGTTATGAAATGCAATTCGAAAATAAGTTTGACTGATGTATTTATTTGTACAATTACCGGTTTGAAAATAAACGCAAATTAAATACATATATTTTTAATCGTATTTATCGCTTTTCTGAAAAAGGCAAAGGTTGTGGACCATAGAGTTGGAAATGCGTTCACAAATATTGTATTTACACATTTTCTGTAGAATTAGGAATATACGTCAAACAAAAAACCATCTGATATTGTAACTATGGCTTTAAACTAAAATATCCTGTTCACAGAAGACAGATTTTATTTCGTTACAAAAAACTTGATGTGTTGATTTATATTATCTGTAATCCATTTCTCGACATACGGTCATACTCGTACTCAATCCAACAAACGTGGAATCCTGGGCATCACTAAGCTTCTCTTTATAAAAACAAGCAATGCTTGTGCGAAGGAAAACTGGGACTAATAGCGTATGTTGCGATTAACTCCTAGTTCCAAGTCCTTCAAGGGTCCCAAGATATCAAAGCACGTGTCATAGGTTCTATTCCCGGCAGGATTAAAATTAAGTAAAATTGCATATTCGACTTTGTCTGACAGGAGGTTTTTGCTGCGTCTAGTTACCTACCGGCCGTTCCGTGTTCACCAGGTTAGCAGGCGTCCATTTAACACCGTATCCTCACTTACCATCAGGTGAGATTACGGTCGAGCACTAACTGTTCGGCAACAAAAAAGAAGCCATATAAGTATAAATAAAAAAATCTGCCTTCCAGTAGAATTACATAGAGTTCTGTATAATGTTTAAGTTAGCTTTCAGGCGAAAGTCTTTTTAAGACGCCCTCGCTAAATATAAAAAAGAAATCTCTCCACGGACAAAAATTATCATGTTTAAGGAACTAAATTAAAAAACGAAGTGGCCCCGGCCAAGTTTAGCCGAGGATAGAGGTATTCGATTTGGCGTATATTATTATATCCTGTTTATCTGTTCGAGATAAAATCCAACATATGCAACAGATTTTTATGCGCTTAAAGAGGTTCAGCTTTTGGTATATAATTTGCCGAGTCTTCTATACGTAGGTCAAAATATAATAAATAATAACTGTTTGAAATGTCGAAAAACAGCTGCATGGAGCTGTCATCACAAATTGTATATGGTGGGATATTTTTTTTATAGATTTCATAATCACGGCTTTATATACTTTTGAAATTCACATCATCGAAGATATCGCGAATATACTTCACACGCGCGAGTTTATTTCAATTGCTAGTCTTGATATTAGAATTACATGTAGTACACATACTCGACGCATCCGCCCATCTTCCCATCTTCCCGCAATGACCCACTCGAATAACATGCTCTCCTAGTCCTAGTCCTAGCCGAGCGAATGAAATGTTTCAAAAGGAAACTTTCGTGGTCAAAGAACACGTCGGACAATCTTATTTACGAGTACATGTAATGTCGTTGTATTTGGTTAGAGTTGTCTTCCGCGTGCGTCGATTAATCTTTACATATCTTTGTTACTTTAGCACAACACGCCATTGTTAGCGTCAGTCCCCCTTCCCCTTCCCCGTT
Organism: Elymnias hypermnestra; assembly: GCA_015832385.1. Taxonomy (NCBI): domain Eukaryota; kingdom Metazoa; phylum Arthropoda; class Insecta; order Lepidoptera; family Nymphalidae; genus Elymnias; species Elymnias hypermnestra. The sequence goes on along the minus strand of JACTOM010000853.1, from coordinate 4,502 downwards.
CCCCCCCCCCCCGCGCCGAAGTTTGAGATTAGGCGGGGATGGTCTCTATTGCAGACCATCTAATGGAATAGCTACAAAGTTCACAGATACATAGCAGTACATACTACGATATGTGTGTTTATATGATTTGTTGATATTTCTATTCAGCTATTGGAGTGCAAAGTAGACTGCTCCGAGGCAGAATATTCGCACCCCCCGGCGCGTTCCCTTCCACGAGGCCGCGCATTTTAACCTCGTTGCGATCGAAATTTATGTGTCGCTCAATTTCACACTCACGAACAGCTTCCCGGACTTGTTTCGATGTGTACCGACTTTCTGTAGATGGAACGGGGGTACGGGGTTTGTTTTCCGGCTGTAGAAGGGGTTCCGCGATCGCCGACTTTAGAGGTTCCTTTTGCTCGACTGCATTTCTGTGTCCCGATACATGTTTGGACATTGTATCGAAAAATCATATAAAACCACTTAATATCGTGATACCGATGTGAAGCCAGGTCTGATCGCTATTATAAAGATAAAGAGCATACTGATGACGCAGACCCCCTCGAGAGCGAAATGCCCAGACAATAAATACAATAACATCTCGCCATAGGCGACACCGAGTTCGTTCGCGCCCTTTTCATTGATTGCATCGCGAATTTGTGACCTGACAGACAATACAGTGTGCCATCGCGAGGAACCAGCCTTCAGGACGTTATTCGGAACAGCCGATCGCCATCAACACAGCGTGGCAGTAACCTCGGAAGGGTGGGTGATTCATTTGTTTCCGTTCGACGGCATTTAGTCACCTGGCCCTTATTACGTAAAACCCCCCTAATACAGTAAACGAAGCTCTTTCGACACACATTCGATTCTCCTGGGTTGAACAACCTTCATTCTTTGGTATTCGAGCCGGATCCAACCACCAGTTATTAAGCTTCCGACCCCAGAAAATCCAACACGTGGTATAAACAAATAAAAGATCTTTCTATTTAACGCTTAGTCCTACATATAACTATCGTGGACTTTTTATACATATTTAAGTTTTATTTATTTATTTATTTAAGGACCACCAGTAGTTACTACACTTAATGTCTTAAAATATAAAAAGTGTGCAACTTTTTAAGGTAGCCACAACATGAGTTAATATTAAATTAGTCTAAAAATACAATAAAATTATATACTATTACAGATTATATAAAAATTTAAGAAGTTAAAAAAAAATTAAATTTGAAAAAAAATTGAAAAAATATAAAATATAAAAATTTAAAAAAAAGTTAGAATTGAAAAATAAATGGCTATTTATGCTTATAGTCAGAAACCCTCGCATCCCTCAACAATTTCTCAATATTTTCATAGAAATTCGCGTCAAAATGTATGTAATTATCTTTTATTATAAGTGTTATATTATTAATAACAGTTCACATAATTTACACGCAATTAAATAACTTGATAAGTGATTACCACTAAAATCTTACCTAATAGAAATAGAAATAGAATTGTAGGACAGCCACAGGAATAAATTAACAATACTCGCTTTCCGAAAGATGACGGTCAAGTTTTCAAATGTTAATTTCTGAATCAGATGTTGGGATGTCGATATTCAACGAATGCCAACATTTAGCTGGAAAACAGTGATATTTTCATTTGGATAACATGGACACTCCTGTTAGAACGAAACATTGAACCAACAAAATATCCCTGATGGCCATTTAGCATTAGATAGCATATACTAGCTAGAGGCTAGATAACTATTCTACACTAGATGGCTGTTCAACACCGACCTGCGTGTTGCGTGTTCGTTACACCGACGAACAACAGATGGCGCTACTGACGGTGCGATACACGCGATAAGATTATTGAAAACTTTTGACGTCCAGAGGTTTTTGTTGGATCTTGATTAGACCAAATTAATACAGTATATTGGTGAAAAGTGGTCTTCCTTAGTTGAAATTTGTTCCCCTCCTGCAGCGACTGAATATAGTGAAAGAGTCGGTGGAGCGTTTCTCGAGCGGACAAGACTTTAAGCAAACCATCTGATCAACCATGGCATTGAAGGGTTTGTGAATTAATGAGTGCTAAAATTGTGAGTACGAAATTTATTAACGGCCACATTAACTAATTTTACATTAGAGGTAGAATTTTAAATATCACGGTGCTGTCGGTGATTTTGTTGCAAGCGTGTGAATAACGGACAATTGTATGGAATGAGTATAACGTGTATTTCCTTTAAGAAATTTTTTGTATGTTTTATTTAATTTCTATAACCATTTACCACAAATTTAACAAAAAGCCAAATTCTTAAAAAAAATCATGTGACGTTACCAAAATATGATCTGGGTAAGACGTTAAGTAAACTTCGTCGGGGATTCACCGCGGAAAGTGCCGTTTGTCGCGAGGAGCCCCGGGCGCAAGCGACGATGTGGTATTTACATCATTTAGTTTGTGTTAATTCGGTTTATTTATTTTAATTTAATTAGTTTTGAACATGTATGCATTTCCATAAATATTGGTGTTAGACCAATATTTATGGAAAACAAGAACTATATATTACTCATCATTAGGTGTTTATTTTTTTTTTTTTTTTGTATTTTCTTTTGAGATAACTGTTTCAAAAAATCATGAACAAAATACTATTTGTCAACCGAATTCCCTTTAACCCCTTCTCATCACACTGAGATATTTTACTAAAGCGAGATGTTAGAGTTAGTTCGGATAGTTACTGTTTTTATTTATTTAGTACACTTACAATATGTACATTTGATATTCGTATCTTAATTATCAAATCAAATCAAATCAAATCAAATCAAAATATCTTTATTCAAGTAGGCATATTACAGCACTTTTGAATCGTCAAATTTTTGTTTTTTCTTTTCTTTTCCACACTCTAATTCTAATGTACGTCTGATGATGATACTCCAGAACGACTTAAAATCTAAAGTTACGAGTTATTAAGAAAATTATTCTATTCACTGATATTCATATCAATATCAAGTGCACATAGACGTCACGTTTACAAGCTAAATTCTAATATAGAAGAAAAAGAGCCTACATTATATATGTTACATATTATATTATTATTCACTACTCGCCAACAGATGGTCGGTGAGTTTCTTCTTAAAAACATCAAATGAATGGGAGAATATGTGGATGCCAGGTATTATTCTTGATAATTTATTCTGTTTTGCACACAGACACGTAGTGTGGGCTTGTTTTTCAATATGTGTTTTAACGAAAGGGATACAAAAGGATTTTTTTTTTTTTAATTAATATCGCAAGTATTTCCGCGGAACGAATAATGCCACTCGGTGGATAAGATTACTGCATTTAACTCGGTGGATAAGATTACTGCATTTAACTTGGTTTTGCACGATTTTGTATAAGAAACACAGATCAAGTAGTTCTCGTCTATTTCGAAGTGATGTCACTTTAAATTTAGCCAACCGGTGGATGTTTTGTTATATCACTCTCTGATTCAGACAATACGGATGTAATACTAGCAGTACTAGTGGCAGGCGTAATTCTTGGTTGTTTAAATGTTGGAGTTGATGATGGATTAGGTGTAGAAGGTAGGTTCTTGCTTATGTGTTAAATTCAGATGTTTTTTTTTTTTTATCAAAATGACATTTGCGATTGGTATTGTTACTAGAAGTTTTTAAAATGTTTCTAAATTAAAAACAATACTAACACTAGTGAGTGCTTCTTTATTATACTTATTAACCATCCAAAATTCTTTTGATGGTTTGCAAGGAAACTATGTTGAGAGAAAATGTAAAATTTATTTTTCTATAAATTATTATTTATTTATTGCTGCCTTGCTCTTTGATTCGCGGTACATTTTTTCTGGTAGAGGGGTAACTAGCCACGCCCGAAAATTCCCACCGGCCCTGTCTCAGACAAGTTAGAAAACGAAATTTCCTCATATCGCCTGCTGGTAAACTGCAAAGCAAATACATAATTATCCTAGATTTGCATATATATTCTAGCTATTATAGGCATTTGTCAGTTTATAATTTAATAAAATAGGTGTAAATTATATGTAACCGAGTTTTCTAAGTGACAACTTTTTAGGTAGGTATTTTGAGTGAAATGTTAAGGTACCCAATACGCAGTAACCCCGCTATCTAGGACTGAATGTACTGTTTATTACTAACATAGACAAGAAAACCAATCGGATCGTGACAGTTTCATCATGACGCTTAAACTTTTTTCTGTGCATAATGTATGGGGATGCACACATAATGTGTGGGGAGTGGGCCACTTCCTTTAAGATCTGTACGTTTTTCTCATGAATACCAACATCAGAACTTTACAAAAACAAAATGGGACACTACGACGAGCACCTCCTGTCAATATAAAAAAAATGTTTATTGAAGTCGTTTTTAAAACAGACGATTTGAAAACCTTCTCCTATTTTTGAAGTCTATTAAAAATAAAACGGTTGTTGTAAAAGCCGATCCACATGGATTTAGATTTATAATTAGATTACTGTCACAAATAAAGTTTTGACCATTCAATTGAAAAGA